>JAVSCE010018959.1:0-46253 GCA_032199065.1 Smutsia gigantea
GTCCATCTGTTCTAGTGTGCTGTTCAGTGCCTCTGTGTCTTTACTTAGTGAGTGGTGTGTTTGAAGTCTCCTAAGATGAATGCATTGCTGTCTATTTCCTCCTTTAATTCTGTTAGTATTTGTCTCACATATGCTGGCACTCCTGTGTTGGGTGCATATATATTTATAATGGTTATATCTTCTTGTTGGACTGACCCCTTTATCATTATGTAATGTCCTTCTTTATCTCTTGCTACTTTCTTCGTTTTGAAGTCTATTTGTCTGATACAAGTACTGCAACACCTGCTTTTTTCTCTTTGTTGTTTGCATGAAATATCTTTTTCCATCCCTTCACTTTTATTCTGTGTATATCTTTGCATTTGAGGTGAGTTTCTTATAGGCAGCATATAGATGGGTCTTGCTTTTTTTTTCCATTCTGTTACTCTGTGTCTTTTGATTGGTGCATTCAGTCCATTTACATTTAGGGTGATTGTTGATAGGTATGTACTTATTGCCATTGCTGGCTTTAGATTCGTGGTTACCAAGGGTTCAAGGGTTGCTTCTTTACTATCTAACAATCTAACTTAACTTTCTTGTTAAGTTATTGTAAACACATTCTGATGTTTCTTTCTTTCTCTCCCTTCTTATTCCTCCTCCTCCATTCTTTCTATAATAGGTGTTTTATTCTTTGCCTTTAGTTAGTATTTGGATGGTCTGCTTTCTTTGCTATGATTTTTTTTTCTCTGGTGACATCTTTTTAGCCTTAGGTGTGCTTCCATCTAGAGCAGTCCATTTAAGATATCCTGTAGTGGTGGTTTATGAGAGGCAAACTCTCTCAACTTTCGTTTGTCTGGAAATTGTTTAATCCCTCCATCATATTTAAATGATAATCGTGCTGGATACAATATTCTTGGTTCGAGGCCCTTCTGTTTCATAACGTTAAATATATCATGCCATTCTCTTCTGGCCTGTAAGGTTTCTGTTGAGAAGTCTGATGATAGTCTGATGGGTTTTCCTTTGTAGGTGATCTTTTTTCTCTCTCTAGCTGCCTTTAATACCCTGTCTTTATCTTTGATCTTTGCCATCTTAATTATTATGTGTCTTGGTGTTGTCTTCCTTGGGTCCCTTGTGTTGGGAGATCTATGAGCTTCTGGTGGACTGCGAGACTACTTCCTTCCCCAGCGAGGGAAAGTTTTCAGCAATTATTTCTTCAAAGACACTTTCTATCCCTTTTTCTCTCTCTTCTTCCTCTGGTACTCCTATAATGCGAATATTGTTCCGTTTGGATTGGTCACACAGTTCTCTTAATATTCTTTCATTCCTAGAAATCCTTTTATCTCTCTCTGCCTCAGCTGCTCTGTACTCCTGTTCTCTGTTTTCTATTCCATTAACAGTCTCTCGCATCTCATCCATTCTGCTGTTAAGCCCGTCGATCGCTTGTCTGATTTCTGTATTGTCTTTCTTCAGTTCCCTCACTTCCTCCCTCAGCTCTTGCACATTTCTCTGTAGGTCCATCAGCATGGTTATGACTTTTATTCTAAATTCTTTTTCAGGGAGGCTGTGCATTTCCATCCCTTCAGACTCCCTCTCTGGGGTTGTCTGGTTGATTTTGGTCTGAACCATATTCCTGTCTTTTCATGGCTGTATAATTTGGTCACTGATAGTTGCCACGTATGTCAGCTGGGCTCTTTAAGACTTTAAAAAGAGAAGAAAAAAAAGAGAAAAAAAGAAAAAAAGAAAAAAGAAAGAAAAATAGGAAAAAAAGAAAGAAAAGAAAAAACAAAAACAAAACAAAAAACAAAACAAAACAAAAAAAACAACAAAAAAAATGCCCACCGGATGTAGATTCTGTGGGAATGCTCTAGGTGGCGCTATTGCCCCACTATTCCACAGCTGTGACTGTGCCGCTCCGCAGGGCCCTTTATCTCTCTGGCAGGGGTGGGAACGGATAGGAGGCTGTTGATCTCAGTGAGAAATGTTAAGTATGGCTACGCTTCCTCAGTCGCCAGCTAAGGCATCTGAAACTCCCCAGGACTCCCAGCCTGCTGGGCTGAGTGTGCTGGGGCGATCCGGCTCCTCCGCTGGGCTCCTGTCTCTTTAAGACCGCTGAGGAAAGCGCGCACTTTTTTTTTCCTTCCCGGAGCCGGCTGCAAGCACCCTGGCACGTTCCCCGCTCAGATCCTGCCTCTCTGTCTCTCCAATCTCCACTGCACTGTGCAATGTGGATCAGCGCTCCCCACGCAGATCACCGGGGCTGGCTACTTCGCGGGGTTTGCTTCCACTCCCTCCCGGCTCTGAATCCTCTCCTCCCGCCGGTGCGCTGGGGTGGGGGAGGGCTCGGGTCCCGCCGGGTCGCGGCTCCGTATCTTACCCGCCTCTTGGGGTGCCGAGTGCTCTCGGGTGTAGCTGCACGCTGTGCGCTTTCCTGTGTATTCTCGTCTCTCTTTTAGGAATAGATGTATTTTCTGTGTTTTTGTAGATAAATATAGTGTTGGGAGGAGATTTCTGCCGCCCTGCTCACACCTCCATCTTCCCGGAAGTCTCAAAATAGCTTTTCTTGTGGATTCTCTTCAAAGCCATCGTGGGAGGTAGGTGGCGGTGGCCCCCGGGGCTCGGACAGGGGCAGGGGAGGGACGGGGGAAGGGGCGAGGGGACGCGAGGCGGCCCTGGTGCTCGCGGGTCGGCCGGAGAAGATAGGGTGCTCGGGAGCGCGGGTCCGGAGGGACGGACTCAGGGCCGGGGCCCACTCGGCTCCTCAGCCTACCGCAGTGGTCACCCATCCCTTCACTTTTTTCTGGGGATATCTTTGCATTTGAGGTGAGTTTCTTGTAGGCAGCATACAGATGGGTCTTGCTTTTTTATCCATTCTGTTACTCTATGTCTTTTGATTGGTTCATTCAGTCCATTAACGTTTAGGGTGATTATCGAAAGATATGTACTTATTATCATTGCTGGCTTTAGATTCGTGGTTACCAAGGGTTCAAGGGTTGCTTCTTTACTATCTAACAATCTAACTTAACTTTCTTGTTAAGTTATTGTAAACACAGTCTGATGTTTCTTTATTTCCCTCCCTTCTTATTCTTCCTCCTCCATTCTTTGTATATTAGGTGTTTTATTCTTTGCCTTTAGTTAGTGTTTGGATTGTCTGCTTTCTTTGCTATGATTTTATTTTGTCTGGTGACAGCTTTTTAGCCTTAGGAATGCTTCCCTCTAGAGCAGTTCCTTTAAGGTGTCCTGTAGAGGTGGTTTATGGGAGGCAAATTCTCTCAGCTTTTGCTTGTCTGGAAATTGTTTAATCCCTCCGTCATATTTAAATGATAATCGTGCTGGATACAGTATTCTTGGTTCGAGGCCCTTCTGTTTCATTGCATTAAATATATCATGCCATTCTCTTCTAGCCTGTAAGGTTTCTTTTGAGAAGTCTGATGATAGTCTGATGGGTTTTCCTTTGAAGGTGATCTTTTTTCTTTCTCTAGCTGCCTTTAACACTCTGTCCTTGTCTTTGATCTTTGCCATTTTAATTATTATGTGTCTTGGTGTTGTCTTCCTGGGGTCCTTTGTGTTAGGAGATCTGTGAGCTTCTGTGGACTGCGAGACTATTTCCTTCCCCAGCATGGGGAAGTTTTCAGCAATTATTTCTTCAAAGACACTCTCTATCCCTTTTTCTCTCTCTTCTTCCTCTGGTACTCCTATAATGCGAATATTGTTCTGTTTGGATTGGTCACACAGTTCTCTTAATATTCTTTCATTCCTAGAGATCCTTTTATGTCTCTCTGCCTCAGCTTCTCTGTGTTCTTCTTCTCTGATTTCTATTGCATTAAGAGTCTCTTGCATCTCGTCCAGTCTGCTGCTGAGCCCGTCGATGGGTTGTCTCATTTCTGCATTATCTTTCCTGACTTCCCTCACTTCCTCCCTTAGCTCTTGCATATTTCTCTGAAGATGCATCAGCATGGTTATGACTTTTATTCTGAATTCTTTTTCAGGAAGATGCTGAATTTCCATCCCTTCAAATGCCTTCTCAGAGGGTGTCTGGATCTTGGTGATTTTTGTCTGTATTATGTTCTTCTGTCTTTTCACGTTGATATGAGTGTTCACTGGTAAGTGCCACATATGTCAGCCTGGCTCTTTAAGGTTTAAAAAAAGAAAAGAAAAAAAACACCAAAAAAACAAGCCAAAAAAAAAAAAAGAAAGAAGAGAAATAAAAGAGAGAAAGAAGAAAGAAAGAAAGAATGAAAGAAAAAGAAGGTGAAAAAAGAAAAATAAATAAAGGGCAAGAAATAAAACAAACGAGCAAAAAAAAAAGCAAGAAATAAAACAAACAAGCAAAAAAAAAAGCTCACCTGGAGTGGATTCTCTAAGCATGCTGTCGGTGTCACTGTTGCTGCACTAATCCGCAGCCACCGCCGCGCAGCTTTTTTGTAGGTCTGGGCGTGGCAGGAACGAATGGGACGCTATTATTTTCTGTGTAAAGTTCCAGCATGGTTGCTCCCTTCTCTCCATCACCGGCGAAGGGGACTGAAGTTCCCCAGGACTTCCAGCCTGCAGGGCTGAGCCCGCCGGGGCGATGGTGTTCCCTTGCTGGGGCCCCCTACTCTCTGAGACTGCTAGAAACGGCACGCACTTTTCTCTTGTCCCTGGGCACTGGCTGCACTGTCCTGGCGTGTTCCCGGCTCAAAACCTGCACCTTCTGCCTCTCCAATGTCCAATGCACCGCTCGATGTGTGTCAGCGCTCCTGGTGCTCCTGGCGCAGACCACCGGTGCTGGTTATTTCACGGACCTGCTTTTCCACTCCCTCCCGGCTCTGAATTCTCTCCTCCCACCGGCGTGCTGGGCTAGGTGAGGGCTCGGGTGCTGCCGGGTCGCCTCTCCGTATCTTACTCGCCTTGCAGGGTGCTCAGTCCTCCCGGGTGTACCTGCACACTGTGCACTTTCCTGTGTGCTCTGATTTCTCTTTTAGAAACAGTTGTATTTGCTGTATTTCCATAGATTTATATAGTTTTGGGAGGAGATTTCTGCCGCCCTGCTCACACCGCCAGCTTCCCGGAAGAGCGAACAAAGATTTGTATCAAGAATATTTTAAGCACTTATAAAACTGTATAAAGAAAAGATAATCCAATTAAAAGATGAGCTAAGGAGTTAAGCAGACACTTCACAAAAGAGGTTATGAAAATGGCCAATAAGTTTTTGAAAAGATGTTCATCACTATTGTCATTAGAAAATGCAAATTAAAGTCACAGTAAGATATTACTACAAATACATATCAAAAATTAGAAATAATGACAGTAAGTATTGTCAGGATTGTGGAGGAGCTGGAATGTCATGCATTGCTCATGGGAATTTAGAACTGTACAGCCACTTTGGAAAACAGTTTTATAGCTTCCAAAAATGATGAACATGATAACCCTTATCATATGATATAGCCATTTAAATTCTAGGTATATGCCCCAGAAATAGGAAATATACATCTGCAGAAAGACTTTTATGTGAATGTTTATTGCAGCATTATTCCTAGCAGCCAAATCCTAGAAACAACTGAAATGCCCATCAACATGTGAGTGATAAATGCCAGGTGGTATATCTATATAAGGGAATACTACCAAGTACTAAAAGGAGGTAATACCTGACTCCTGAGATGGCCTGGATAATTTAGAGAGATATGTTAAGTAGAAGGAAAACTTAAATTACTACAAACTGTATGATTTAATTTATAGAAAATTTCTAGAAAGGGCAAAACTCATAACTCATGTTGTCATGACAGAAAACATATGAATGGTTGCTTTCCAGGAGTAACAGAGGAATTGATCAGAAATTGACAGGAAAGACATTTTTGGGATTCTTAAAATGTTCTAAGACTCACTCATAGTAGTGGTTGAGCAACTGTATAAATTTTCTGAAACTCAAACTTTAAGTTTATAACATATAAATATTAAGGTATGTAACTAAAGATAAGATTTAATTCAATAAAACTATCATAAATGTGTTTCTCAAATATTCTGTTTTATAAAGTTCTCACATGGCAACAATCAACATAATTTAATACAAGCCACAAGTGCATATGCAGTTTGCCTTGCAAACATAAAAGGAAATGTATTGTTATCCCCTACATTCAGCAGACATAAAATATAATTCTCATTGTACCCCTTATTGTTTTAATCCTCTCAAGGAAGAAGAAACCTGCTTTAAGTGTTAAACTTCTATATGACAGTTACCAATTTTGATTCCTTACATGTGTTATTAAGTTAATATTGATAAAAAACATGTAAGATACAATATGCATTATATGTATGTTTTCACAATATTAATGAATCTGTTGATGGTTAGATATTCAGAAAGCAGAAAAACTGGAATGTGAACTAGGGCTTCAAAGTATACGGTTTTCCTTTGTTTTGGCTTTTTTCCCCATAAATATGAGAATTGGGATCCTCTCGTTCATATAATTTAACTATTAGGACTGAGAATTGAGGCTATCTGTATTGATATAGCTTAATTTCAGGAAATTACTGTAAACCAATTTATCTGGACAAAAATTTTCCTTCTGGGAAAAAAAATATGTCCTATCAGGATAATATATTGTTCACCTGGTCAAACAACTTGCTTTTCAAACATCAATTTACTTAGGGCTCATTTCAAGCTTCTTGATGCTGGGTACTCTAACACTAAGCAGTTATATCACAGATTTGCTTCACTCAAGTTAACTCCATGACTAGAAAGATCCATTTTAAACCACTCTAGCCCAGACCCCAAAACCCCTGTATATATGACCTATTGACTGACTTTCTAAGAAACTACTACTCTTTCAAATGTGATGTTCTCCCTTGCTTTATTTAGTAGGTAATTATAGGACAAACTTTGATTTAGGTCTTCTATTTAAAATACATCATTTCCCTCTTTTAGTTTGGTCTGTGAGAGAGAGATTCAGGGATGGATTCGATCTCTGAAATTTCCATCCACTGGCTTTCTGACAATCAACCATTGTCATCCTTCCATGGTTTCTTCTCACTTTAAGTCTGTGTCTCCTTCAGGTCAGCTTCTAACTTTTTAAAAAATGTATTCACACTTTAACTCTAATTTCTATATTTCTGAGTAGCAAAATTTCACCGACAATATTTAAAATTACATTAGCCACTGTGGGGAACTTCCAATATAAATGAAATTGTTCACTTCAGAGATGTCTTAAAACAAAAGGGAAAAAATTCCGAACACCTAGTGATCTCCACTTTTTGGATTGGTATGAGAAAGCTTCTAAAGTAATTGTAGATGACAACATGATATCTTTAAAATTTCCCTTGAACAAAACAAGTTAAATCTGTGAAAATGTAGAACTTGCTCTCTCTCTTAGATTCTTCCATACTATTACTTAAAACTAACAACATTTACACCACCCTTGCTCTTCCCCCATTATGTGACTCTCCATATACTCTGCCCATACTTGTGTTTCTGCTCCATTTTCCTTTAATTTGGCTTGCCAGAAACTCACCAGGATAAATTGTCTCTTAAAGTTAATGCCAACTCAGAGCAGAGCAAACACATTATGACTGACTTTAAGTCCTAGTCTCAGTCTAAGCTCAGAATCATTACTTAAGACCTCTACCAAGAGGTAAGATGAAAAAATTTACAGATCAATGTAGAATAGATCTAGAAATATATAACCAAAGATTATGAGATTCGTTATCAATTAGTTCACTGAATTTAAAAGGGAAGGGGAGAATGAAGGTGACCTAGGAGACCCAGATTTGTTTGTTCTTTATCGTGCACATAAAAATGCCACTGTAACAGCACTACTTGTTGAGAAGGCCATTCCTTTCTCCACTGAATTGCTTTTGACCTTTGTAAAAAAAAAAAAATCAGTTGTTGATTTTTATGTGAGTCTGTTTCTGGTCCTTGGTCCATTGATCTACATGTCTATATTTTCACCAGTACAACACTGCTTTGATTACTGTGGATTTATAATACAAAATAGACTTTTAAGACTAATTTTCCCTTGGCTTAAAACACTAAAAGTGGAACTTATTGAAGCTTTTCTGCACAATGTTTGCTTATTTAATTATTCTGTGCCTGGTTTCCTTATGTAAAAATTAATTAAGCTTAACCTGTATCCCCAAGATGTACTGAGTAAAGCTGAATCAAGACAAACTATCCTTCACTTCAGAGGATGAGTAGGAACATATTGAAAACATTTGCAAGCAATGGTACGACCATATGGTAGGGGGGAAGGGAAGAGGAGGAAAGTAGCCATTGTGGGGCGATGTGAGAAAAGAAGGTGGGTGTAATTTAGTGTGTGCAATATGGACAAAAAGAGGAATAGTACTGTGGTAAAATATTTTACTCCTCTGACATCTTCTCTCTTCCAGGGTTAATCTATTGATATCTAACCAAGCAAGTTCATAGTGCAGATGAACGTAAGACACAGAGGATGCAACAAATTTTTAGAGTAACATTAACCAGAGTTATTTTTCTTATGTAAAAAAAGACCCATGAAATAGAAAAGCTGTCTAACTTTTTAAATGGTGCTTTTTCTACAAACATAGCAACCAGATTGCAGAGCTAAAGTCCTTCTGTTCTGTTGATAAATGTCCCTTTACAGAGACTTGGCTCCCAGATGGCCGTTCTATCTCCATCACCTACTCCCCCCAAAGAAATAATACTAGCTGCTGATTTTTTTCTCTAACCTGAATATATTTAGCTGTCTTTTGCAGTACTTCACACTGAATGTAACTCTGAGTCAAGCTAGAACAGTCTTATCTATTTTGCATGAGTCACTCCTATTTATTTTCCTATTAATCTTAAGGCAATTTGGACATATTTCTGCGATCATTCTACTTTTATGATAAGATTTTGTAATAGTTTTCAGGGAAACGTTTACAAAGGTCCTTTCCATTTTTTTTTCTTTGAACCCTATTCTCCTAAATTAGCATAGCTTGAGTTTGAACACAGACTCCATTTCTGCTGAGTTAATATCTTCCATTTGAACCAATTTAATCCTGGGCCAGTCTCCATTATGTAATTCTTTAAAAAGACACTGTTTGTTGGGGGGATTCTAGAAATTTTAAATTGTCTAATTTTAAAATCGAGGTATGTCTGATAGCCACTGGTTATGAATGCTGTTTAAAGGTGCTGAATCTTAAGTGTGTTTATGGGTATACATTTGCTAAGTAGTTTGTGGCCTAGCAAGCTGAGTACATACCTAATCTCATTGACTTTGAAACTCTGTGTAGGCATCACAAAAAGGCCAGATAAAATACACTGTAGGCCTATAAAACTCTAGTAACTAATCTACGGCTGTAGCTCTTGCAGAGTGCAGAGTTTCCCATTACTATTAGAGTTTTAAAAGACACAAAAGTGACAGCCCACCTGGAGTACATAATTGAAGCAAGAGACCTTTGTTTGTATAGATGTCTCTTTGGGAGTTTCCCTGGTTCTTTCTTCTTCTTTCCTTCCTTCCCTTTTTCTTCTCCCTTACTCCCTTTCTCTTTCCATGCATCTTTCTCTACAAAAAAGTAACTACAAAAAGCACCTGGGTAGTTCAAAATGCCATGTTACTGGCTCTTCCCTTAGAACTACACTGGGAAGTCACTCTTCTGATGATCTGCTTACAGATTCCAAAATGAATAAATTGAGCCAGAGAGAAACTTAAAGATTCAATTCAGTACATAGGACAAATGTCTGAGCACACACACACAGAAATATACAGAGAATTGCTAAATTGGACATTCAAGATTGTTTGTAAGATAGTTGTAATCAAGATGAGTGTATTTACAATCTTTAAAATACCTAGTTTAAAGCTAAAGTTAACTTACTAAATCTTTCTGAAATATCCATTAGCTGTCACATTTTGGTTCTATAAATGCATTGCCTACTGGAAAATAATGTTCCATAGTATTGGACTTAAAAGCACTAAAAAGCTCTTTCTGGTTTATCATCTGAACATCTCAATGGTTACATATCATCTCAATAGATACATAAAAATATACCTTTATTTCATAACATTGATACATTTCCTTAGAGTGTTCCAGCTGTATTTATCAACAGGGCAGAAGAATCAATTATAATCATACCTACTATAAAGCTGTGCATAAAACAATAGGGGATTCTTGCTCTAACCAGGCATCAGAATTCACAAATACTTCATGTTAGAGCTACACTTTTACAAATTTGTTTTGCTCCTAAACCCACGTAGGGATTTTTCTCAAAGAATAAGGATACACATTAAATTATATTTTGCATCATCATATGCATAATATAATTTAGTGCTGAAATCTTCTGATTTGTCTATCATTTGCCCTTAAGCCCCATTGAAAATTTTAGTGCCTATGCCCTGAATACTCTGATCTTGAATTTTCAAAAGAAATTTAAGTGACCCAAATAGAGTTTAAAGGATTTATTCAGCTAACGTGAAGCAGCATCTGAAGATGAAGTAGCTTCTTAACTGAAACTGAGTCAAAGTTTTGACAGGACTTGGAACAGCTGAGTGGCTGGCTGGCTGTCTTCATGGTTTTCATTTAGGCAGTAAGGTTTTTTTTTTTTTAGGATTCTTTATTCTAAGATTCTTTAAGATTTAAAACATATTAGACTATTGTATCCTTTTTATTTAAATCTTTTTGTTGAAGTGTAGTTGATATATAATCTTACATTAGTTTCAAGTATTCAGCATAGTCATTAACAGTTTATCCACCTTAATAAATGCTCACCCCAATCAGTGCAGTTACTATCTGCCCACACAGAAAGATACAGCAGAATCGTTGGCTGTATTCTCCATGCTGTGTTCCATCCCTGTGACTAATTTATATTATGACTGAGAATTTTTGTGCCATTTTATCCCTCTGGCCCTCCCTACCAACTTGAACTCCTTCCCCCATGGTAATCATCAGTCACTTCTCAGTGTCTTTGAATCTACTCAGTGAGTCTGCTATTTTGTTCATTTTGTTTTGTTTTGTTTTTATATTCCACATGTGAGTGAAATCATATGGTATTTGTCTTTCTCTTTCTGGCTTATTTCACTGAGCATAATACCCTATAGGTCCACCCATGTTGATCCAAATGGCAAGATTTCTTTCCTTTTTAGCTGAACAACATTCCATTGTGTATATATACCACCTCTTCTTTATCCGTTCATCTATTGATGGACACTTTGGTTGTTTCCATATCTTGAATATTGTAAATAATACAGCAATAAACTTGGGAGTGCCTGTATTTTTCCAAATCAGGGACTTTATTTTCTTTGGGTAAATTCCTAGGAGTGAAATTACTGGGTTATATGGTAGTTCTATTTTTAGTTTTTTTGAGGAAACTCCATACTGTTTCCCCAGTGGCTGTATGGATTTACATTCCCACCAACAGTGAAGGAGGGTTCCCTTTTCTCCACTTCCTCGCCAACACTTGTTATTGCTTGTCTTTTGGATAGCGGCCACTGTAACTCATATGGGGTGATATCTCAGCATGGTTCTGATTTGCATTTCCCTGATGATTAGCAATGTGAAGCACTTTTCCATGTGCTTGTTAGCCATCTGTATTTCTTCTTTGGAAAAATGTCTGTTTAGGTCCTTCACCCATTTTTCAACTGGGTTATTTGTTTTTTTGGTGTATTGTCATATGAGTTCTTTATATATTTTGGATGTTAACCCCTTATTGGATAAATTATTTACAAATATATTCTACCATACTGTAGGTTGCTTTTTTGTTCTGTTGATGATGTCCTTTGAGGTATAGAAGCTTTTTAGTTTGATATAGTCCCACTTGTTCACTTTTTATTTTGTTTCCCTTTCCCAGAAAGATGTGTCCAGAAAAAAACTCTTCATGCTTATGTTCAAGAGATTTTTGTCTATGCTTTCTTTAAGAGTTTTATGGTTTCATGTCTTGTACTTAGGCCTTTAATCCATTTTGAGTTTACTTTTGTGTATAGAGTTAGATAGTAATCCAGTTTTATCTCTTACATGTAGCTGTCCAGCTTTCCCACCACCAGTTATTGAAGAGGCTGCCTTTTCCCCATTGTATTTTCATGGCTCTTTTATCATATATTAATTGACCTTAGGCCTCAAGTTTTACATAAAGCAAAACTCATGGCTGGGGTCATGCTTTTTGCTTGGGGTTATAATAATCATCAGAAGACTATTTTCCCATGGTTATTTTTTCAAGTCTTTGGTTTACAAGCTAGTCAAGCTTCCTGAGGCAGGGAAGGAAGAAGAAAGTATGTTAGAGTAGTGGGGGAATAAACAAAGCTAGAAGGCAAGAAGGAAGATGGTGATGCGCCATCATGTTGTTTAGTTCTTTTACACCTGAAATGTTGGCCCTCTGCTGCAAGTATTGATGGTCAAAGTCTTTCTTGGCATATCCCCTCATGTTAATTATATCATGCATTGAAGAGTATGAAATAGTAGAATAAGCAATATTTTATTGATGTTGACCTTTAAATGGATAAGAGGGTAGCGGCCAGTGAAGACACCACCCGAGAATTTTCAATTATTCCCACAAATTGTCAGTTGAGTTATCTGGCCAGAAAGGATCATTTTATGAAGGAATTACTTTATGTCAGTATCACTTATGTTAGAAAAAAACTCCACAGTTTTTGAATTTACAAGCAAGACTTTACCCTTTATAAAAGTTGCATTGAAAGAAGGAAAGAGATCACTCAGAGGGAGGCAATTGAAGGAAGCTTCCAAAAACCGGTTTGTGATTTGCCAGGATGGAGGGTTCTAAGGATCCTTTGCTAAAGAAGATACTTCATGAGCCTTAGATGAAGAAGATGAGACCGTATATACTCAGCATGACAGGGTACATTGGGTAGTATATACATTAACCCACTTCAAAATGATTTTTTTAAAAGGATGTTGATGATATGTAATTAAAATTAGTCATTGTATTTATTCTGCTAATTACTAAGAATCTCATTTTTTGGTATTTTGTATTTCTCTAAATGGCATGTAGCACTCTGCTTTTATAGAGAGGATGATATGTAATCTTATTTATAGAACTTACCACCACTTAATGTATACATATATTGGACTTTTTGCCATTCATCTCTCTTAACTAAAATGTGAGGTCCAGAAATCAGTTTTTGTGTATTTCTTTTACTGCTGTATTCTTAGACATGTTGGAGGCATTCAACACATATTTTTTTAAATTAATGAATAGTAACCATAATATCTTGATCATACTACAGGTACACATTCAAAAGTGATTTCGGTGAAAGCAAAACAATGCACAGGTACTTTCTTATGTATGAAAAATGTATAGGTGACTCAGAGAAGACTCCAAATTGTATTTTCAGGATGGATCATATACTGAGAAAAATATACTGATTGTGTTGGGACCTCAAAATGCCTCAGTGTTCCATGTATTCTCACAGTACATCAGAAATCTGCTGCACGATCAGGGCTCTGCATCGGTGCTGGGAAAACAAAGGCTCCATGTTGGTATTTATTTCAAATAATGATCCTAAAATTGCCTCAAAGGGGTTAAAGTAATCTGTGAGAAAAATAACTATAGATGAATTTTTACCATATTTCATCACCTTCAAGCCAATATATTGAAAAAATAGTACAGATATGACAAATGACCTAAAAGTTTATCTTTGTAAGAAAATGGCCATCAAAATTCCTCTGTCCACTCTCAGAGAAAAAGAGATGTCTGGTACCTCTTTCTCTTCTTATAAGGGCACCAGTCTTATTGGATTGAGGCCTCATTCTTATGACTTAACTTTTACTACTTCTTTATAGGACCTATTTCCAAATCCAGCCACAGTGAGGGTTAGGACTTCAACTTAGGAATTTTGGGAGGACACAATAATGTATTTCATGATGAAAACAAAAGAGTTAAATAAAGATTTATCCACTTCTGCTCTAACTTTGCTCCCAGTATCCATACAGGAATCCAGAAAAATCTTCTCTGCAATATTTGGGTACCCTAATTACTCTGACATGAGGGGTTTTCCCAGCGTAAGACTCAGTGGGGTCACCTTGCAACAAGCCCTACCACATACACAGAAGAGAAAACACAAATGTTCAATACAGCCCAAATAACCAGACTCACAAGGAAAATCTGTTTTTTGTTTATGAGCTACATGAATGTGTTCCCTATTGGAAAAGTTAAAAAAAAAAAAAACTACACAGAAGGGTTGCCAGCAAGAACAAGCTCTATTTCCTAATAGTTATTATTGAGAGAGTGGCTACCAAAAGATATTCAGGATAATTAGACAGTTGTCAGGCTGTGCTGCAGAGACAAAGAGGCCCTAAATCACAGTGGTTAACAGCAAAGATGGATTTCTCTCTCCAAATCTTATGTGAGTTAATAACAATCTAGATTCAATACTCATCTGATAACTCAAGAATTAGGATGCTTTCCATATTTTGATGCTGCCATTATCAAGCATTAAAGAGTTTTGGGGGCAAGGGAACAGAGAATGTGAGAGACTCATTCTCAAGTAGCTGAGATCAAAAGTGATACACTTCACTTCTCACAGGCCATGGTCTAAACTAATCCATTGTTTTCAATTTAACTATAATGGAGGCTGGAATATATATACAGAACATCTGGGGTGCTCTATAGTCTGTGCCATACTGGGTTCCTTACAAGTACAAATGCCACAGTATTCTTAATGAAAAGATTCATCTCCAGTAAAGCATTAACATAGGAGGATCTATAGATTTTCCTCAGCCCTTTGAATCAACACTTACCAAAAGAAATGAAAGTCACAAAATACATTTGAAAGGCTGTTGTTTACACTTAATCTTTGGTCATTCATACAACAAAAGTTATTATTTCCTAATAGTGATAGAGGTGGATCAAGGTAAACTCCAGACATTGAAGTCACGGAACCTAAGTCTTATAAATTCTACCTAAATATGCTGGTTAACTCAACAGTGATGAGATTTAAAAGGCTCTTTCCCATGGTAACAGGCATAGAGCATGATGTGCGGTATTTTCATACCTAATTGTATTACGGAAGTGAAGAGAGCCTTAAAATAAAGAACTGGATTTAGGATGACATCAGCAAAGGAAGGGGTTTTGGGGTTGTTGTTTATGTTTGATTTGCCTTTTGTTTGCTTTTTATGTTCATAATTTATTAGAAATTTTGTAAACTATTTTTAATGAATGGGGTAGATTTTTTAAGTGATTCAGTTTTCATTCTTGTCTAGTTCCCTTTCAAAACCTAGCTATATACTGCAGTGATAAGAGGGTAGATATTCTAAATTAGTTTTTACCTTTATAAAAAAAATTAAAACAATTACTACTGTCATAACTTCCTTTGTACTTACTGTTTAAAGATTGGTTCCCAAGCATTCGTGAGCTTCAGAATTGTTTGACATCTTGGTCAAATCCAGCTTGCTGGGCTTCACCCTAGAGTTTCTGATTCAATTGGTCTGGGGTGGTGCCTGATAATTTTGACTGGCCACAAGTTAATGTTGATACTGCTGGCCTAGGAACCACACGTACAGAAGAGCTGCTCAAAATTATACAATGTTCATGTCTTTATTTAAAGTTTCCTTTAAATCACTGGCTCTAGAAGATGGCACATTCTTTCATGAAAGGGGACACTTGCTACTTATTCTCTTAATCTTAGCAACTAGCAGACGTGTTAGGATATGATAGACACATAAGTTTTTAATGAATGAATGAAGTATCTACTCTATATCCTCCTGTCACCATACTTACAAAAAATATATCTGGTTAACCCTAATACTGATTTCAGCTTTTTAAAATAATAGATGAGAAACCCAAGCTCCCCCTCTACTGTGATTTATCACACTGTACTGAGTTTATTGCCAACTTTATGCTTTTGCATGAGCTGAAGGTGAATCATCTGCATCTTCATCAAGATAGTCTTATCAGCCCTAAGTTATTAGGATCAGAACCTTCATGAGGGAAAGGAATGAAGGAGTGTTCGATAGAGGAAGGAGTAGGTGGCAATGCAATATTGACATAGGTTTTAGCCAAATCCACAGAGTCTTGAAATTACATAGTCCTTCAGAGTTTTACCATATCGTAGAGAGGGTATTGAGCCCCATATCAAGCAGTCATTAGATTTAGGTTGCCCTTGAGAAGGGAGGGTGCCTTGGGGATAAGATAGCTTTCTCTAGCTAAGGACAATTTTTAGAAAGCTTAGAATAAGTGTGTGTATATATACATCCAGTAATATATACATATTATTCTGAATTAATATCAAATTAGTTATTATTTAGCAATAAAATTTGAAAATATATAATTAGTACTTAATGTTCAGGTATATATCCTTAATAGTTTCCTCACAATATTTTAAGAAATTCAATGAAGAAAAGACCTTTTATCTCTTACCACTGTCTTTGAAAGAAATATTGCTCATTGGTGTCTAAATATTGAAATTTAAAATATGTCCCTTTTCAATGACACAATGAATATTAAGAAAATAATATTAATTTTTAAAGCTATGAAAGTACACAGTTAAAATGCAAACATTCTTACACTTATTATTTGTTGTCATATCGTCTGCCAAATCAGTGATTGCTTTATTTGTTCTCTGGAATTACTAGAGGCTGGGGATGGATAACGGTGTTAAACAGGAAGTGCCAGGTGGAGACTGAGAATAAGCTATTTTGGGTGCTTGCATTAAGTGGACAACATGATGGCTTCATACCAAAAGTAGACTCCAACTACTCCAGTTTACATGTTAGATAGAAGAACATGATGAAGGGATCATTTTAGGGAATAAGAGGTGTAAAATTAAGAAGCCACACCACCAATTCTTACTATAATCACAAAAAGAAAGGGAGATGTTGGACATTACATCCTATTTGGCAGACAGCAAGATTTCATGTACTGTGCATCAATGTGCCTATCAGTGTAATCTGGAAGTATCACAACACATATCTCCATATGGAGGTAGGTGTAAATGTATTCCCTATAGTAACACTTAACTCATTTCCTTATCACTCAGACTCTCTATTCACTTACTAGCATATGGTTATTGGATCCGTACTACCTATTGAAAATGTTAGTGATTATATGGAAAAAGTTTTTATGCATAAGTGAACACAGAAATTTCTGGATATATAAGGATAATTTTAATGGTTTTTAAATTTTTTTACATTTTTATTGAAGAATAGTTGACATACAATATTATATTAGTTTCAGGTATACAACATAATGATTCAGCAATTATATACATTACAAAATGTTCACAATGATAACTACACAGTTACCATCTGTCACCATACAAAGTTATTACAATATTATTGACAATATTTCTTATATTGTACTTATCGTCCTCATGAATTGTTTATTTTAGAACTGGAAATATGTACCTCTTTATCCTTTTCATCTATTTAACACATCCTCCAGACCCCCTTCCCTCGGGCAACCTCCAGTTTGTTCTCTGTATTTATGAATCTATTTCTATTTTGTTGATTTATTTTATTTTTTAGATTTCCTATAAGTGAAATTATATGGTATTTGTCTTTATGTCTGACTTATTTCACTTGGCAATTATACTCTCTAAGTCCATCCATGCTGTCTCAAGTGGCAAGATTTTATTCTTACTTATGGCTGAATAATATCCCACTGTGTATATATACCAAATTTTCTATACCTTTTCATTTATCAGTGGTCACTCCATATCCATTTACTGTTGTAAACAATGCTGTAATAAACATAGGAGTGCATATATCTTTTTAAATTAGTGTTTCTATTTTCTTTGGGTAAATACTCAGTAGTGGAATTACTGGGTCATATGCTATTTAAATTTCTAATTTTTGAGAAAACTCCAGATGGTTTTACATGGATCCTGCCCCATTTTATATATCCCCCAACAGTGCCTGAGGGGTCTCTTTTCTCCACATCCTCACCATCACTTGTAATATCTTGTCTTTTTTGGTAATAGCCATCCTAACCAGTATGAGGTGATATACTACTGTGGTATTAATTTGCATTTATGTAATAATTAATGCTGGACCACTTTCTTATAGCATACATGAAAATAAACTCAAGATGGATTAAAGACCCAAATATGAGATCTGAAACCATAAAACTCCTAAAAGAAAACACAAGCAGTAAACTCTTGGGCATCAATCAGCCTTAGCAATTTTTACCTGGATATGTCTCCCCAGGGAAGGAAAACAAAAGCAAAAAAAAAAAAAAAACTGGGACAACATTAAACTAAAAAGCTTCTGTACAGTGAAAGGAACCATCAAAAAAATGAAACAGCAGCCTACTGAATGGGAGAATATATTTGCAAATGACATCTATGAAAAACGGTTAATATCCAGATATATCCATTTGTAAAGACCTCAAACAACTCAATACCAAAATAACAATCAGGGGACATGAATCAACATTTTTCCAAGAAGAAGTACTGATGGCCAACAGACACATGAAAAGATGCTCCACATCATTAATCGTCAAGAAAGTGAATGTTTTCATACATATCCATTTTTATTGTTTTTGTTCCTAATGGAAAACAAACAAATCAAAACATTACAAGTGTTCCTGGTTCAACTTGTCATCTTCCCCATGGACAACTGTATCACTCTTGTAACTTACATTTGTCTTCGGATGTAATGTTAGTTACTGTAATGTAAGTCCTATGTTGACTCTGGAGCACATAGTTTGCATTCTGTGATTGTCCATGTTCAAAATGTTCAACAGATCTTCATCACCTATATATATATTTAGAAAGTATTGTTTCAAAGTAGTTTATGATCTCATGACTTGTCATGCCCTCAACCTTTAATTCTACCCAACCTTCTACTGTGGTCATGTCAAACTTCTCATTTGCTCTCTCATGGTTCTTTTCTGTTATTGTTTTTTCTAATAGTCCCTCTGCCAAAAATGTCTGCTCTTTTTACCATCCAAGTATGTCCACTCATGCTTCCTGAAACTGTCTAAAATGCTATCTTTTCAGTGTGATATTCTCTTCCCCCCTTAGGCTTGTGTAGCCAAACCCTCTCCTCACCCCAGCTTGTGTATTTGCTTTGCCCAGTATATCCTGATCTCCTCAAGATCAGACTTTCCCTTACCCATCTTTGGATCCCTTAGGCCTGTAGTTACTGCTACCAAGTAAATACATTATAGTTGTCTATTGAATTAAAGTCACGTGGAATGCTGAGATTCTGTGATCTAATACATTTTGATTAATTCAGCCTAGACATAGCATAAATGATATTCCTAAGAAGTAAAATTGCACATTTATTCTTATTACTCTTGACTTAAAAATTTGATTGTATACATGTTTGTCTGGGCAGAAACATGTTTCTAAGTAGTAGTCAGCACTAGAGCTCTGCAGTGGGAGATAAAATTGAAATAAAGGAAAGGTAGGGCTTAAACAACTCAAATATTCCTTGAGCATGTATTAGGTTCAAGACATTATACTTGTAAGACAGCTGATAGGAAATTTAATCAGGCTTCTCAAATATAAGAAAGCATATTTAAGAAGGCCTGACATTGGCAGGCAATGTAAAAATTATACAGAAACCATGAAGAAAACAAGAAATAATTTAAATATTTTATAACATTTATCTTGGCTTATAAATATGTCCACAGTTAAGTATTTTTAAATATTAAGTGAATGGGGAGCTATGACAATTTTAATTTTAAATATAATGATTAAAAAAGGCTTTGTATGTGTATACAGCAAGATGACAGCATAGGTTAAAATTAAAAGAATATTAATTTATATCAACTTCATTTATCTCAAAAATATATGTCTTCCACTGTGTATTTTAAAATATGACAGATCATTACTGTATTTAGCATTAATTACTTTATTTTTCAGCAAACACTGAAGTAACAGACAGGCAATTCTAGACATAAGTACATTATCTTTTTTGTCAATTAATTAAAAAATTTCTAATTATGAGAAGATAACTAGAAGTGTTATGACCTGAATTCAAATTAATATTTGATTAAATTTCACAACATAATATGGAGCTATAACTGGAATGAAGTTTTATAAATTTAAAATTACTTAGTAACAGATATAAAGCCAAGTAACTATTAAATTGCGTATTTCATAGGGTGCAATAGTAGATGCCAGAGGAATAGTGCAGATTTTCTGCAAACACAACCCTGGTATATTTCCAGTGATTTCTGGCTGAGAAATTCTTTATCTCAATTTATATTGACTATATATAGATCTTCAGACATGTGATGATGTCTGAAATTTTATAAATTTCTACAAATCCCTAATGGTACCAAAAACACAAATAGTTAATATTTCTGATCTACATTTTTAAAGGCCATAGGAGGGAAAGTTATATTGAAATCAGTTAGGTGCTAAACAAAAACAAAAACAAAAGTGTAACCCCTATCATTTGCAGATACAAAAGAAGCAAATGCATGGGCACCATTCGGAGGAGAAGCATCTTAGGTGGAAGAATTCCTAATTAGTACATCATAACACACATCCTTAGAGGATCATAAAGTTGAGAGGGAGAAAGGAAGCTGGGCTGGAGATTCAATAAAAATTCAAGTTGTTAGATTCAAGACATTGTGTCAGTTGCTACAAGAATGTAGTCCCTTCCTTAAATGTGTTTGCAGGACAGTAGATGGGGCAAAAGCAGGTTGCTGGAATGTAGCAGAGAACATGGTGAATGCCCTACCAAAATTACAGTTTATAATGTACTTTAAAAATGTGGAGCTATTTCACTCTATGAACAAGGGGAAGAGATGAGCAAAACCTTTAAGGAGAGAGTTACCTTTGAGAGTTCCAGCAGCACTGCTTCAGATGTCAGAAGTGATGAATGGTACATTGGCCAGGAGCCAGTCTTTGGTTAGAATGAGTATTTTGGTTAGTGAATGTGGAAATAGCCCTGGGAACTTACTCTAGAGAGCTAAATTTTGATCTTTGCTCAACCAACTCTCTTTTGAATTATGGATGAGTCACTTAGCCCTTCGAGTCCTAGTTTGCTTAGCCACACTTTGAGGGAATTCAACTAGATAGTCATTAAGGTCATGCCTGTTCTAACATGCTCTGATATAAGAATACATTGGTTCATGTTTTGAATGGCCTAGGATGCTAAAGTGAGGAATTATTTTTTTTAATGTGCAGGCAACTGAAAATTTTCTGAGCAAGGTGGTTGTATGATTAAAGGTATATGTTTGGAAAATTAAACTAAAGGGGATACATAGAATTAATTCTTGTGGGAAGATCACTTAGTCTCTAATGTTCCTAGGTAAGAGGTAAGTAATGAGGGGCTGGCTGGCAGAGGGAATGAATTACAGAAGCTGAATCTGTAAAACCTGTCCTCACTATTAATCAGTACAAATGGGAGAAGAAAAAGAAAGGGGCAAAAATACATACCTTCCAGCCTTGGCACCTGAAAGAATTTGTACCAGACCAAGCTAGGAGAGTTTTATGCATAAGGATCAATGAAAGATGTTTGAAATGAAACTGTTCAGGTGCCAGCTGGAAATGCAGGCTTAGATCTTATGCTTTCAAGATATGGAGTAGAAGAAGACTTGGAAACTCCAAAGCTTGCAGGAACTACTGAAGGAACAGGCTGTGTTCAAAACAATGAAGTCACCGGGGATGTAGCAGACTGGGGAACTGTCTTTGTAAAGGAGGTAGCTGCCATCCAGCTTCAACAGACAGATGCCTCTGCAATTGCAGATTCTGCTTTTCCAGGACAAGACAGAAATCTAGATGGTTTCTTTTTAAAATTGCTGATAAGGAAACTAACTCAATAAAATTAAGTAAGTATGGGGAATTAAAAAAAATGACTCTAAGCCACATCAGTGTAGAGACTGCTAGATAGGAGTTTGGTCACAGTATATTACTCTGTTAGCACCAGTAGAAAGACGACAGCCAATATAGTGGAAAAGGATAGATATTTTCAAAAGAACAATTTCAAAGAGAAAAAAAAGTCTAGGAAAAGATCCTCAAATAATTTTTATACTTAAAAAAAGTCAAGTAAGTAATCTGAAAGAAAACCAATGAAATGCACCTAAGCTATCAAAAAAAAAAAAGCCAAGTAAAGGAAAACAGTGGTTTCTATAGTAAGATTGCCGGAACTAAGAAAATAGGAAGATATTACTCAAAGAGGATGGAATGTGAAGAGGCAAGGATAGTCATAGTGTCTACCAGCAGGAAAAATTTAAAGGTTATACAATAGAAGACATTCTAGTACATAGTGTGAACGAGGAAGGGTATACATTACCTTGCATTTTTCTTTACAGAACAAGTATATTTTTTCATTGTATCTTTTCAAAAATCTGCATTGTTGCTAAACAGACTTAGTGGATTGGATATAACCACTTTTTTGTCCTAACACCTAGAGATACTTATCGCAACTGCAGTTACCATCCATTACAAGAAGACAGCATGGAAACAAAAACTTAGAAGATTTAGTTGTCCATTTGTATTATCAATTAGACAAACAAGCCCACAGTCATGGCTTTACTGAAACACATATAAGAGAAGGTAGAAAACGAGTTTGATGCACGGAATTTGGAAAATATTTTAAAGTATTTCCTCAACCATCTTTTATTCATTGACTTAGAAAAAGCATTAGAAGAGCAAGTGGCATATCTTGCTGGACACTTCTCAGTATCCTCTGGTAAGAAATCAAGAGTCTTAACTGTAGATAAGCTTTATGTTTTCTTTTTAAATAAATAGCTCTGAGAACAGATGGTTGACTGTAAGATTTTGTCGCATTTCTCAAATACTCTTTGTAAACTAACAGCAGTCAGATTTAATTCTGTCATGAGGAACGAGCAATGAGTGGATGATGAAATCAGGCACCGTTAACTATAATCAAGAAAAAAAAATCAAAAGCAACAGTGTCTTGAACAGCAATTATAAGAGTAGAAAAGCTTTCTTTTGAAAAGGTTTTTCAAATGGGCAAAGAATTGTCAAGGAAGTGTTAGAACATGACAATAAAGAATATTAGAGTTGGTAACAAAAATTGAAATGCAAGTGTGTGTGTGCTTGTGGCAGTGTAATTTGTCGGTGGAACATACTAGGCACCTGGTAAGTACTTGCTATACATAATTTTTCTACTCTTGGTGGTCACAGATTTGTCCTGTGTTCTTCTGACAGTCCTCTATAAAGCCTGAGTGATCTGATGGCCAACATTTTTATTTCCCAGTCTCCCCCACCATGTTGGTAGACTCACAACCTTGCTGTTTCTCTTTTCTGCTCTATCATTAACTCTTTCCTTACAACTGTTTCTTGTTTTTTTTTTCTCTCATTCCTTGGCTTACAAACAAGCTCAGATTTCCTTCATGATTAAATAAACTTTTTTCTTCTAGTTATCTATTGCTGTTTATTAAACAGTACCATCCCCAAATTGGTGGCCTAAACAACAACCATTTTATTTTATTCTTGGACTTCATGAGTTAGGGATTCAGACAGGGCACAGCAGGCATGATTTATCTCTGCTCAAAGATGTTTGAGACCTCAGCAAGGAAATCATGATACCTGAGGATAACTCAAATCTCTGGAGGCAGGGATTATTTGGGAGGCTTTTTTGCTCCCAGGACTAGTGCTGGGCATAATTTAAAGCCTGGGTTCAGCTGAAACGTTGGTCTGGAACACCTACACTTATCATTTCCCTGTGGACACAGGCTTCTCATAACATAGTGGCTGGGATTTGAGAGTGAGTGTACAAATAATAATAGTCTGAGAGACCCAGGCAGAGGCTGAATGACTTTTTATGACCTAGCCTTAGAGGCCATAGGCTATTGCTCCCGCTATCCTCATTGGCTGCAGCAATCACAACCCACATTCAAGGGTGGGGACATAGATTGTACCTTCTAGTAGGAATATGTGTCAAAAGTTTTGTGATTTTTTTTTAACTAACCATATAAGAAGAAAAAAGCCATTTTTCAAGTTAATTTTTTTCTATCTGGCTCTCAACTCATTCAGTCTTATGTTTCCTTTAAATATCAAATTTCATGAAAAATTGGTTTACAGTTGTTATCCCCCTGTTCTCACTACACATTCTTCTGTAACCCATAGTAAACTGCCTCTTGTCTATATTGTCCCACTCAACTCCTCTCTAAAAGTGCCCATTGGCATTCTGACTAATAAATCACAACCTCTTAAGTTCTTCCTACGATATTCATCGCTGTCATTAAGCATTTACTATATGCAATATGCTATTTCTTCTGTCCTTATAATAACACCATGACAAAGGTAATACTCCTTTTTCATAGACCATAAAATAAGACATAAAAAAGTTAAATTATTTTATAAGGTCATTCAAATGATAAATATTTGAGGCAGATGTTGAATCCACTTGGGTTGTAAAAAAAATAGGCCATCCCTCTCTACTGTTACTAAAAAAGAAAAAATTTTACACTCACAAAAGTAATACTATGTGCAGCATGAAAAGATAATACAATTCCATTTGTTCTATCTACAGACATCTTCAGATAAAATTTTTCAAGTTAATGCTATGCAGTCATCAAAGGTATTTAATTCCACCTTTGGATGTACTTAGGAAGGAAAGCAACCAGAGGCTTGTGTTCTGTTAACAAGAATGCAAAAGACTCTTGCCTAAATCTCCTTAACCTGGGCAATTCATCAACATAGTTGGTGTGGCTCATTTTCTAAGTCTTAAACAACTAAATGGTTGCCATTCAAAATGTACACAACTTAAAACCTCTGCCCCAATATCAACACTAACTCAGCTCCATCACCAGTTGGCTACTTGATGTACATGACATAATAGTTGCAAATGCCAGCAGCTATTTGGGGTAGCAAGTAGCAAGTTAGATATTTGGCTGATCTTCTGAAAATGGGAAGAGAGCTGGAATCAGGTACCATGACAGCAAGAAGAATGACAAACTGGTCAAACTCAGTTAGAGTGACCCATTACAGTCCTCATGGTTTACACTCATCCAAGTTACCTAGCTGGCGAAGGGGGAGCCCCTAGAAAAATACTACATGTCACTTTGGGTAAGAATGGCAGTTTGTATCTTTGAGATCAACTTCCAAGTGTCTTTTAAGACTGAAATTCAGGAATATTTCTTTAGTTATGGTCCCTGGCAAAGGCAAGTGGTAAAGCATAAGAGTTTTAAAGTGCATTCAGAAAGGAAAAATATCTGTGTACACATATATACACCAGTCAACTGATAAGAGATGCAAAGGTAAAGGAAAAACGAGGTTGAGGTTGTAAGGGGTGTTTCCTAATTATATGCTGAAATAGACCTCATTCAGTACTTTTTCTTGGCTCTAAGCTCTTTTTTTTAATTTATCAGTTTTAATTTCCAATTCAGTAAATATAAATAGATATATTCCCTAGCCGCATATGCTACAGCTCTTTAGGATCCTTGTTAATTTTTCTTTACCTTTTTATTTATTTATTTTATTGTTGTATCATTAGTCTACAGTTACATAAGCAACATTATGGTTACTAGACTCCCCCCATCATGAAGTCCCCCCCACTTACCCCATTACAGTCACTGTTCATCAGCATAGTGAGATGCTATGGAATCACTACTTGTCTTCTCTGTGTTATACTACCTTCACCGTGCTCCCCCCTACATTATGTCTGCTAATCTTAATGCCCCTTTTTCGCCCTTGTCCCTCCCTTCCCACCCATCCTCCCTAGTCCCTTTCCCTTTGGTATGTGTTAGTCCATTCTTGGGTTCAGTGAATCTGCTGCTGTTTTGTTCCTTCAGTTTTTTTCTTTGTTCTTATACTCCACAGATCAGTGAAATCATTTGATACTTGTCTTTTTCCACCTGGTTTATTTCACTGAGCATAATACCCTCTAGCTCCATCCATGCTGTTGCAAATGGTAGGATTTGTTTTCTTCTATGGCTGAATAATATTCCATTGTGTCTATGTACCACTTCTTCTTTATCCATTCATCTACTGATGGACACTTAGGTTGCTTCCATTTCTTGGCTATTGTAAATAGTGCTGCGATAAACATAGGGATGCACCTGTGTTTTTCAAACTGGGCTGCTGCATTCTTAGGGTAAATTCCTGGGAGTGGGATTCCTGGGTCAAATGGTATTTCTCTTCTGAGTTTAGGAGGGTCCCCCTTTCTCCACATCCTTGCCAACATTTGTTGTTGTTTGTCTTTTGGATGGTGGCCATCCTTACTGGAGGGAGGTGATATCTCATTGTGGTTTTAATCTGCATTTCTCTGATGAATAGCAATGTGGAGCATCTTTTCATGTGCCTCTTGGCCACCTGAATTTCTTCTTCGGAGAAGTGTCTGTTCAGATCCTCTGCCCATTTTTTAATTTGCTTTTTGTTTGTTTAGGTGCATGAGTTCTTTATATATTTTCGATGTTAACCCTTTATTGGATATGTCATTTCTGTATATATTCTCCCATACTGTAGGATGTCTTTTTGTTCTATTATGGTGTCCTTTGCTGTACAGAAGCTTTTCAGCTTGATATAGTCCCACTTGTTCATATTTGCTTTTGTTTCCCTTGCCCAGGGAGATATGTTCATGAAGAAGTTGCTCATATTTATGTCCAAGAGATTTTTACCTATGTTGCTTTCTAAGAGTTTTATGGTTTCATGACTTACATTCAGGTCTTTGATCCATTTTGAGTTTACCTTTGTGTATGGGAATAGACAGTAATCCAGTTTCATTCTCTTACATGTAGCTGTCTAGTTTTGCCAAGACCAGCTGTTAAAAAGGCTGTAATTTCCCCATTGTATATCCATGTCTCCTTTATCGTATATTAATTGACCATATATGTTTGGGTTAATATCTGGACTCTCTATTCTGTTCTACTGGTCTATGGGTCTGTTCTTGTGCCAGAACCAAATCGTCTTGATTACTATGGCTTTGTAGTAGAGCTTGAAGTTGGGAAGTGAAATCCCCCCTGCTTTATTCTTCCTTCTCAGGATTGCTTTGGCTATTCGGGGTCTTTTGTGGTTCCATATGAATTTTAGAATGATTTTCTCTAGTTCATTGAAGAATGCTGTTGGTATTTTGATAGGGATTTCAGTGAATCTGTAGATTGCTTTAGGCAGGATGGCCATTTTGACAATATTAATTCTTCCTAGCTAAGAGCATGGGATGAGTTTCCATTTGTTAGTGTTCTATTTAATTTCTCTTAAGAGTGTCTTGTAGTTTTCAGGGTATAGATCATTTACTTCCTTGGTTAGATTTATTACTAGGTATTTTATTCTTTTTGATGCAATTGTTAATGGTATTGTTTTCCTGATTTCTCTTTCTGTCAGTTCATCCTTAATGTATAGGAAAGCAACAGATTTCTGTGTATTGATTTTGTATCCTGCAACTTGGCTGAATTCAGATATTAGTTCTACTAGTTTTGGAGTGGATTCTTAAGGGTTTTTTATGTACAATATCATGTCATCTGTAAATAGTGACAGTTTGACTTCTTCTTTATCAATCTGGATGCTTTGTATTTCTTTGTTTTGTCTGATTGCCATGGCTAGCTAGGACTGCCAGTACTATGTTGAATAACAGTGGGGAGAGTGGGCATCTCTGTCTTGTTCCTGATTTTAGGGCAAAAGCTTTCAGCTTCTCGCTGTTAAGTATGATGTTGACTTTGGGTTTGTCATATTTGGCCTTTTTTATGGTGAGGTACTGCCCCCATACCCATTTTGTTGAGAGTTTTTATCATGAATGGATGTTGAGTTTTGTCATATGCTTTTTCAGTATCTGTGGAGATGATCATGTAGTTTTTGTCCTTCTTTTTGTTGATGTGATGGATGATGATGAATTTTTGAATGTTGTACCATCGTTGCATCCCTGAGATGAATCCCACTTTATCATGGTGTATGATCTCTTGATATATTTTTGAATTCGGTTTGCTAGTATTTTGTTGAGTATTTTTGCATCTATGTTCATCAGGGATATTGGTTGGTAATTTTTTTATTTTTGTGGGGTCTTTGCCTGGTTTTGGTATTAGAGTGATGTTGGCTTCATAGAATGAGTTTGGAAGTATTCCCTCTTCTTCTATTTTTCGAAAACTTTAGGAAGAATGGGTATTTTGTCTTCTATATGTCTGATAAAATTCAGCAGTGAATCCTTCTGGCCTGGGGGTTTTGTTCTTGGGTAGTTTTTGATTACTGATTCAATTTCATTGCTGGTAATTGGTCTGTTTAGATTTTGTGTTTCTTGCTTGGTCAGTCTTGGAAGGTTTTATTTTTCTAGAAATTTGTCCATTTCTTCTAGGTTTTCCAGCTTGTTAGCATATAGATTTTCATAACATTTTCTAATAAATCTTTGTATTTCTGTGGGGTCCATCATGATTTTTCCTTTCTCATTTCTGATTCTGTTTATGTGTGTAGATTCTTTTTTTCTCCTAATAAGTCTGACTAGGGGTTTATCAATTTTGTTTATTTTTTCAAAGAACCAGCTCTTAGTTTCATTGATTTTTTTCTATTGTTTTATTCTTCTCAATTTTATTTATTTCTTCTCTGATCTTTATTATGTCCTTCCTTCTTTTGACTTTGGGCCTCATTTGTTCTTCTTTTTCCAGTTTCAATAATTGTGACTTTAGACTATTCATTTGGGATTGTTCTTCCTTCTTTAAATAGGCCTGGATTGCTATATACTTTCCTTTCAATACTGCCTTCACTGCAACCCACAGAAGTTGGGGCTTTGTGCTGTTGTTGTCATTTGTTTCCATATATTGCTTGATCTCTGTTTTAATTTGGTCATTGATTCATTTATTATTTAGGAGCATGTTGTTAAGCCTCCATGTGTTTCTGAGATTTTTGTTTTCTTTGTACAATTTATTTCTAGTTTTATACCTTTGTGATCTGAGAAGTTGGTTGGTAGGATTTCAATCTTTTTAATTTAATGAGGCTCTTTTGTGGCCTACTATGTGGTCTATTCTGGAGAATGTTCCATGTGCACTTGAGAAGAATGTGTATCCTGTTGTTTTTGAGTGCAGAGTTCTGTAGATGTCTGTTAGGTCTATCTGTTCTAGTGTGTTGTTGAGTGCCTCTGTCTCTTTACTTATTTTCTGTCTGGTTGATCTGTCCTTTGGAGTGAGTGGTGTGTTGAAGTCTCCTAGAATGAATGCATTGCATTTTATTTTCTCCTTTAATTTGTAGTATTTGTTTCTTATATGTCAGTGCTCCTGTGTAGGGTGCGTATATATTTACAATGGTTATATCCTCTTGTTCGACTGCCCCCTTTATCATTATGTAATGTCCTTCTTTATCTCTTGTTACTTTCTTTGTTTTCAAGTCTATTTTGTCTGATACAAGTACTGCAACTCCTGCTTTTTTCTCCTTATTAGTTGCATGAAATATCTTTTTCCATCCCTTCACTTTTAGTCTGTGTATATCTTTGCATTTGAGGAGAGTCTCTTGTAAGCTGCATATAGATGCATCTTGCTTTTTTATCTATTCTATTATTCTGTGTCTTTTGATTGATGCATTCAGTCCATTTACATTTAGGGCGATTATCGATAGATATGTACTTATTGCCATTGCAGGCTTTGGATTCATGGTTACCAAAGTTTCAAGGGTAGTTTCTGTACTATCTAACCATCTAACTTAACTCTCTTATTAAACTATTATAAACACAGTTTGATGATTCTTTTTCTCTCCCCTCTTATTCTTCCTCCTCCATTCTTTATATGTTAGGTGTTTTATTCTCTACTCTTTTGTGTTTCCTTTGACTGCTTTTGTGGATAGTGATTTTATTTTTTGCCTTTAATTAGTATTTGGTTGGTCTTCTTTCTTTGCTGTGATTTTATTTTCTCTGGTGACATCTATTCGGCCTTAGGAGTGCTTCCATCTAGAGCAGTCCCTTTGAAATTCACTGTAGAGGTGGTTTGTGGGAGGTTAATTCCCTCACCTTTCGCTTGTCTTGGAATTGTTTAATCCCTCCCTCAAATTTAATGATAACCGTGCTGGATATAGTATTATTGGTTCAAGGCCCTTCTGTTTCATTGCATTAAATATATCATGCCGTTCTCCTCTGTCCTGTATGGTTTCTGCTGAGAAGTCTGATGATAGCCTTATGGATTTTCTTTTGTAGGTGATCTTCTTTCTCTCTCTAGTTGCCTTTAATACTCTGTCCTTTTCTTTGATATTTGCCATTTTAATTATTATATGCCTTGTTGTTGTCCTCCTTGGGTCCCTTGAGTTGGGAGATCTGTGGGCTTCCATGGTCTGAGAGACTATTTCCCTCCCCATCTTGGGGACGTTTTCAGCAATTATTTCTTCAAAGACATTTTCTATCCCTTTCTCTCTCTCTCCCTCTTCTGGTACCCCTATAATGTAAATATTGTTACATTTGGATTGGTCACACAATTCTCATAATATTCTTTCATTCCTAGAGATCCTTTTTTTCTCTCTCTGCCTCAGCTTCTCTGTATTCCTGTTCTCTGATTTCTATTCCATTAACAGTCTCTTGCACATCGTCCAGTGTGCCCTTAAGACTCTCTATTGATTGTTTCATTTCTGTTATCTCCCTGTGGACTTCATCCCTTAACTCTTCCATATTTGTCTGCAGGACCATCAGCATGGTTATGACTTTTATTTTGAATTCTTTTTCAGGAAGATTGATTATATCTATCTCACCAGCCCCTCTCTCTGGGGTTGTGTGAGTGATTTTTAACTGCACCAGATTCTTCTGCCTTTTCATGGCGATAGAAGTGGTTGCAGGCAGGTGGAGCGTGTGTCACCTGGGAGAACAAAGTCCCTTTGTACTTTTGGTTGCCTTGCCCTTCTCCGCTGCCTGTGCCATCTACTTGCACATGGGGGGCAGTTTCTCGGATAATATCCTGGGCTGCCATGGGCTGGGTGGCCCTCAAGATGGCCTAGTGCACTGTGGGGGGTGGCAGACATGCCAGGTGTGTTCCCTTGCAAGAACAGTGCCCCTTCATGCCTTCTGGACCTAGCTCTGGTTTTCTGTCTGTCCCGGTTAGCTGCGCTCTGGGAGGAGACTCTGTGTAGTTATTATGGATGGGGCTCTTCTCTGGCTGCTTCGCAGGTAAGTCAGCCAGTTTGCTTGCAGTGCCAGCCATGGGGAATGAATGGTGTGCTGCTTATCACTGTGAGGGGCTTTGGGGCTGTGTTATCCCACAGGGGGTTAGGGAGCCTGAAGTTTCTCAAGATTCCCAGCCTGCTGGGCTGATTGTGCTGGGACGATTTTGTCCAGCTGTTGAGTCCTTGTCCCTTTAAGATGTTTAAAAAGTGCATGCTTTTCTTTTGTCCCAGGGGAGCCGGCTGTGGGGACCTGTTCGCAGTCTCCCTCTTGGATTTTACTTTTCTGTTTCTCTAATATCCAGTACACCATGCAACGTGTGTCTGTGCTCCCAGTGCATATTACTAGGGCTGGTTATTTAATAGTCCTGTGCTTCCTCTCCCTCCCCACTCTGATTCTTTTCCTCCTGCCAGTGAGCTGGGGTAGGGGGAGTGCTGGGTCCTGCCAGGTCACAGCTTTGTATCTTACCCTTTTCACGAGATGCTGAGTTCTCATAGATGTAGATGTAGCCTGGCTGTTGCTCTGTATCTTCTAGTCTTTTAGGAATATTTGTATTTGTTGTGTTTTCAAATATATATATGATTATATATGGTTTTGGGAGGAGATTTCCACTGCCCTACTCACGCTGCCATCTTGAGCCCCTTCTGAATCGGCTCTAAGCTCTTATAATACATACCGTATACAAAAATTTACTATTTCATTCTCTTTTACATTTGTTTTAATTATATAAATAGATGACTTCTCTGCTAGATGGTATGCCCTGAATGTTTTATTAAACTTTGAAAGAAAGGAGTATTTATTTATGTTAACTCCCTGGAATATAACAAATTGTCTTTCACATGGATGATGCATAATAATTCTCCTTTAAACTTTATGGAATTCTGTTTTTGTGTTTGAAAATGCATTGCACAATATAATAACTAAGTAATCAAGGTAAACACTGCAAAATCACCAAGATTTCTTATGATGGCTGATAGGTGGATATTTCAACTGTATCTAGGTAGTTAAGGATGTGTTTATGTATGTGCATAAGACAAATTCTAGAAGGTGTACATTCAGAGGTAAACAGTGAAAAGTAAATTTCTGGCAATTTTATATTATTCTTTTCTAAATTTTTGGAGTTTTTACAATGAAAGTGTATGATATTAAATTTCTATTGCAAATACACAACTAAAGTGGAGACTGGCCTCATGAGTAGAATACAGATGCAAGTGACAGGTGAGGGTGGGGATGTGCACATGGTTGGGAGAAAGGTATATGGGAAAAGAGGCTAGAGAGGAATGGAAAAACTATAGGGGACACTAACTGGGGAGATTGATTGGTTTTATAGACAATGACCTTTTGTTTCAAACCTTTGCATTATGTCAGTCCTCCCTGCATATAAAGAACTTTGTGATTCAGGGAAAATTCCCATGCCTTATACTCTTCAAGTTAGAACAAGTTAAAGGATGTAAAATGTTTAATTTTTTCCACGTATCACTACTGTAATAGACACTGGGGATACAAATATAGGAAATAATTGAGAAGCAAAACCAATTATATTTCTGTCCTTAGTTTAATCAGTGATGAGGCTGGATATACACTCCTGCAGATATGTGAACTATCGCTGTGACTAAACAAAACTAACAGTACTTTTTCCACAAAATACTTAACTTCTGGAAGACAAGACTGTAAAACAACTAAACAAATTGCTTAAAAGACAAACAGGTTCTTCTTCATGAAATGCTTCAGGACTCTCATTTCTGTGTGCCTACCAATCTGAAGCTATTATGTCATAAACTCTGCCCAATTCCAATCAGTTACACACCTTGCCAGACATATCTAAAGTCAACCAGCCAGCCCAGGACCTAAAACACTATAACTATCCTCCCCTACTGAGATACTACAAGGCTCTCTCTTGTGGTGTTTTCTGTACTGCACTGAGTCTGATAAACATGACCTTACTCAAATAATTGGTTTTTCTGGTGGTGGTGCGCAGGAGTTCACTGTTCACACATTGTTTCTACCTTTAAGGAACTCAGAAGTTAAGAAAACATGGTATCTTAACAATTATCTAGGTACCAGTTTATCAGACATAAAGTGATGGAAATTTTTATCCAACATTGTCCATCTGCTGTGGTTCTCAGGGGCTCTGTATCAGCTATTTGAAATAGATGACTATGTAAGTTAGGGACACATTGTATGCATTAGGCTGTACCTAAGACGCTTATATGTGAGAATTTATATTTCATTTATACAAGATATTGTAACCTACTAGGGAGGTAAATATGCACTTAATTATAAAAAAAATGACAATAATATTTAAAGTTCAGTTTGCAAACGTAGCGATGAAATTATAGAGAATGCCTATGTATGCCTAGAGAAGTCATAAAATGTCATGGAAGGATTTGTAACCAATTATAAGTTAGGAAAAAAGCATTTGAAGAAACAACAATGATATGTAAAAGAGATGTAAGTGAAGCACACCATGTTTGCAAATCTGCAGCAGTCTAGTATTGCTAGACCATATTGCATAAAATGTGTGCAAGTAGGAGATTTTGAAGGGCAATTTATGCCATGTTAGGAAGATGCTACAATACCTTTATATTATTAATATAAATATATTTACATTTATATATCATTTATAATATATATCTTTTATATATTGTATTTTATTTTGTGTGTGTATATATATATATATATATATATATATATATATATATGTGATTTTTCCATGCTCAATATTCTTCAGTGTATTGAGCATGGAAAACATTTGCTCTGCACCACATGTTAGCACTATTTTTCTCACAGCATTTTGAAGAATGATTCATTAAGGAACGAGAATATAGGTGGAATGACTAGTAAGAAAGCTATTGCAACAGGTCAGAAGAACATGAAGACAGCCTGACCTCCCTATAGAAATGGGAGGATTAAAACAAGAGAAACTGAGGAAGTTGAATTAAGACAGTCTCAAAAAACTAATTAATAATAAACATAAAAATGATCAAAGTGAAGGAGGAATTTTCATATCACTATCAATAGGTGGTTAGCTCATGATTATTGTGCTATTTTGCTGAAGTGCAGTGATGGGCAATTATTTTCATAATATATTAGTCTTAAAATATTTCTGAACTCATTATGGGCACATCAGTCTTATTTGATGTCAATACTATTGATCTACTCCACCACATGCAGTTTTCTTTATTTAACTGACTATATAGAAACTGATGGCCATGCAGAGAGTAGCTAATAATGATGAAGGAAAATGGTGGCTATAAAAGTCCTTAAAATTATCCATAGGTGGTTTTTATATCCGTCAATGCCAGAAACTGCCCAGTGTCAATCAGGTCTTGAACTTAAACCTATTGAAAAGATAATAAATAAAATAGTCTAACTCATCATGTCTACTAAATTAAGTTTTATTATCTATTTTGTCATGCTGGTATGTGTGAAAGGCATATTTAGAGGTGAAAAAATCATTTTTGCTCTTTCAGTGAATCAGAAATCTGTATCTGAATATGGTTGGATAAAATGTAGCTATAAAAATAGAAAGATTATGAATTTGTATAGGGAGAGAGGGTAATTTTCAGAATAGTAAAGTGAAATTGGAACACAATAGATTTACTTTGATGTGAAGAATGTTGATAGGAATTCTTTGAGTTGTTTCATATATATAATTTTTTGTAGTAACAATACCAAATTAAAGCACCTTTATATGTAAACAAATGCTGGTCCTGTGAACCTCAAAAATTTTCCTTAAGGATGAAAGTGAAATTTAAATTTAATTCTTAAGGTTTAAGATCCTGAAAAATCTTGCTTATTCTGGAATGTTGAGGTACTATTTGCATCAGGCTGCCTCTAACCAAGTGCTGCATGAGCTATGGATGCATGTGCAAACTAACTCTATTGGTAGCAGTTCTAGCTGTTTGATGGATTGGTAGAAAGCACAAAACTATTTAAAAATATTTACTTAAAGGAATATGTGTTGCTTTACTATTAGGCATGAATAGAAAGTTACACCCTGCCTGGAAATGGGAAGATGTATCTGTTTTCTCAATAGCACAAATGTTTTGTATTCACTGTTTTAAAACTGAGATTTTATTATTATTTAGGTATGCTGAGGCCAAGAGATCAGGAGAAGATTGCCACTGAAAGATAATGTTTTACTCACAGTTTCCAAGAGGAGGGGCCATGCCACACCATGCAAAGGTCACATGGGAAATCACCAAGGTCAGTAAGGAGGCAGAGGGAAGAGGGAGCAGGAGAGAAGCATAGGCAAGAGCCTTTATTGTGGTTAGAATGGACAAGTCTGGGTAAGCAAGTTTAGGATTGGCTAGTTTGAATAATCTCAATGGGCTCTGGGGTGTAGCATCTCTTTCTAGTTGTCTGGTACCTGGCCTGGGTGATTACAGGGAGGGAAATAGTGACCCTGAGTATAAAAGCCTATAATGGTGGTTGTTGGAGAATGGACTGTGGATTGGTTGGTTTGCATATGAAAGGTGTGCTTGCAGGTGAGTCCTCTACCATCTCTAGGAATTGGTCAGACCTGGGGAAAAGCAGTCTTTCTACATAGTCTGCAGCACCCCAGATATCAAAGCTTCAAAAATACAGAAAAAAAGAAAGGCATGATTAATACACTTATTAATGCCAAAACGTTTTTTATTTCCCCCAAAAAGAGAAAAAAATTCAATGTTCTTACTTGCAGCAAGCCCCAACTGGATAGGTTGCCTAACAACTGGAGACATCTGGGTGGGTGCTAGTCTTGTTGCTAAAGCTCAGACAGTCCAGACACTAGAAAATTGATGATTGTCTTTTACTTTGTGTTTTCCAAAGACTTTAAGAAATTTTATGAATGAACCTATACTTAAAGCAAAGTAAAGGAGTATTAATTTTCCTGCTTATCTAGTGGGATAAGAACATAAGCTGGTGTTTAAAATCATCTGCAAGAAAGTAAATTTAGAAGGGAATTCAGTTTGCCCTTTTGCCTTCAAGCAAAGTAACCCATAATCTATTTACAATGCTGGGAAATCTGTTTCACTCTTAAGCGGGTAATAATTTTATTATAATACCTTCTGTATTAAAGGTAGGTGAGATTGCCTTTTTCCACCTTTGATATTGTATATCCAAAAATACAGAAGGATAATCTATTGGTTGAAGACTTCAGGATAAAATAAGCCTGCTACAGACTGAATGTTTATAACGGCTCAAAAATTTCACACATTGAGACCTAACTGCCAAGGTGATTGTGCTTGGAGGTAGTGCTTTTGGAAGGTGATTAGGTCATAAGGACAAAGACCTCATGAATGGGATTAGAGCTCCTATAAAAGAGGTCCCAGAAAGGTCCTTTACCCCTTCTGCCATATGAGCTTACAAGGAAAAGAAGGACTTATAAGAAGGAAACTTCACCAGATACTGGATCTATTGGTGCCTTGATCTTGGATTTCCCAGCCTACAGAACAGTGAGAAAAAAATGTTTATGGTTTACAAGCCACACAACTTATGGTATTTTCTTACAGCATCCCAAACGGTCTAAGACAAGGCCCTATACCCAATGCTCAGACTGGAATTTATAGAATTGTTTTATATATTTTGAAATATCTTTGGTTTTACAATTATCTTTAAGAGTTTTGAAAATGAACATGAATCGTATGTATCTTATATTTTTCTTATTTTTGTGTTATTTCTGAGAAGAGTGTTAGTAATACATTCTTTTCTTAATAAGCTTTATTGAGGTATGATTGATATTAAAAAAATACCTGCACATATTCAATGTATACAATGTGATTGAGTTTGGTTGGTTGAATATGATACCTTAACAATAATCATGGTAGTAAACATGTCCATCACTTCCAGAAGTTTCCCTGTGTCCCTTTATTTTGTTTTCTTCTGATAAGAAAGCTTAACATGAAATCTTCCCTCCTAACAAATTTGAAGAAAATTTTGAAGTGCATAATATCATATTGTTAATTATGGACACTGAGTTGTACACAGACCATCTGCTGTAACTCTTGTTTGAGCTGTATTTCAAACCGAGAATGTGGTTTTTGTCTTTATGTTGCTGGGCAGCTGCATCTGAAGTGGTTTTCTCCCTGTGCACTAGGTGAAAACTCAGCCAGGACAGGGGAGGATTCTTGACTCTGAATGAGAAAGAATTCTCAAACAGGTCAGGCAAGTGTAGGTAAGGAAAGAATTCATTAAAACAAGAGTAGCAGGTAATGGCAGCAACCGCACAAGTGGTAGAGAGCAATGAAGAACAGAGGGAGGAAAGCGAAGTGCATTGAACTCCTGCTTGATGTAGGGCAAATCCCTTCTGGACTCCTGAAGCCAGACTCGCCAGGCATCCAGTGTCTTCTTGAATCTACGCAGTGTGGGAACTAAGCCACTACCACCCCAGGATTTGGGGGAGCCACAGAGCACTGGATGGAGTGAGACTATGTTCTGAGAACTTCCACTTCCCTATTGGTCTGAAAATAAAACAGGGAGAGTGAAAAGGATTTTGTTAAGACTAGAAAGCTGAATGAAATAGCGGAGTGATGAAGACATTTACTACCAGAGGTAGATGTTGGAGAGTTCTTGACTTTACCATGGAGAAAAGTTGAGAGACAAGTGCAATAAGCTTATGCAACAAGAACATTTATTTAATATAAGAAAGTACCCATTCAGATGGGAGTGTATGAGATCTCAAAGAGAAGGCGTGCTTAAGGGTTTAGGGTTTAGGGTTTTATAGAGCCTTTTGGGTAAGGGTCAGTACAGGGCATGATGCATATACAGATATATATGAATGATGTATATATGAATCACCTACAGGTGATTCATAATGTTTTTGAAGTTTTTTCTTAAGAATAGGGTTATTTAGGTTATCCAGACTGTGTTGGTCCAGATCTCAGCACTCTTCATCCACATAGGTTCACTTACACTTTGGAGGTCTATCTTCTGCCCTGTCTACAAAGTTACCTGATGAAGAACCTGGAAGAAGAGGAAGAACAGCCTTTAGATTAAGTTAAAGAATAAGCTGGGCCTTTTTCACAGACTAAATTAGATTTTACAGTAGCATGTCCCACATATCTGCCCTTCCTCATTTAAATGAATCAAAATGTCTATAGGCATTCAGCCACTCAACAAGTGTCTGCTCAATTCCAGATTATATTATTTTTTAGGTTTACCTATTGTAGACATAAAATGATCAATGTTTGTTATAAGATATACAATTATCCCTGTAAAACTAGTAGATCACTTTTCAATTCACCTTTCAATTTGATTGTTCCTGAGATACGAATAGTAAGATAGAGTTGTAGGGTTTTTAGATCATGAACATCCATCTTAACAGTGCACATTGCAGCCTAATCCTGGAGTCAGTTAGTAAATTGGTTGAAATAGCAGTTTGATTAAAATCTCAGATGTGCTAATTTACTTTTCTAGTGCCCTTTAACTAAGACTTTAATAGAGTCTACAATTACCTGCAAATTTTTTTCTTTGTCTTAAATATTTGCACGTCTATCCTTGACTTTCAAAATTCCTTCAATTCACCAAAGCACAAGACCAGCCACTCCGAAATTAAAGCATGAAGAAAATAGCCATCTTTTCCTTCAATCAATGAACAAGAACCATATGCATTTCTTGTTACTGTCATTCTTGTTGCAAAAAACATTGCTTTGGATGAGGCAGCATTTGTGGACATTTTCTACTTAACCTACCATGTTCTTAATTGAATTTTGATATAGAATTCTTAACACTAAAATTTGTTTTCTGTGTTGAAATTTTAACTTAATGAGAAAAAATGTACAACTTTATCTCATCTCATTTTAACTACAATTTTGAGGTATTACCCTGCATCAGGCACTGTTTAAAGTGCTTTGCATAAAGTATGTCATTTATTACTTCAATAATTGAATTTAGTACATACTGTTGTTATCCCCATTTTAAAGATAAGAGAATTACAGATTTGAGGTAAGTGGTTCAAATTTACAGGCATGTCAGTTGCTGAATTATAACTGAAAGGCAGGTCTGTTTGACTCCAAACTCTGTGGTCTTAACTATGTTAAGCTTATCTCAATTGTTTGAGTTTATTGACTTGCTAGTTACTAACTAGCATTTGTATATGGAAGGTAAAAGAAGCTCAGGTTTAAATTTCTGGCGTGTGATATGAAAAATGTTTCTTCAAATCCTACCATTTGCAACAACATAGATGGAGCTTGAGAATATTATGCTCAGTGAAATAAGCCAGGCAGAGAAAGACAAGTGGCAGATGATTTCCCTCATTTGTGGAGTATAACAATGAAGCAAAACTGAAGGAACAAAATAGCAGCAGACTCAGAGACTCCAAGAAGGAACTAATGGTTACCAAATGGGAGAGGTGTGGGAGGGCAGATGGGGAGGGTGTGAGAAGGTATTATGTTTAGTACACATGGTGTGGGGGGTCATGGGGAAAACAGTGTAGCACAGAGAAGGCAAATAGTAAATCTGTGTCATCTTACTACACTGATGGACAGTGACTGCATTGGGGTATGTGTGGGGACTTGATAATGTGGGTAAATGTAGTAACCACACTGTTTTTTCATGTGATACCTTCGTAAGAATGTATATCAATAATACCTTAATAAAAAAAAATTATGTAGGTGAAAAAAAAAGAAAAATGTTTCTAACGAACTTCCAAATACAGAGACTAATTTACTGATTACTTATTTTTAAATGGAAATATAGATAATATCTTGATATTGTTTTGCAGTGAATCATACCAACACTTTGAAGAAATTCTGCTGTCCTCCAAACCTTTTTTCAAAAACAAATAATCAAGTACACAGATCTCAGTATGAAGCTTTTTTTTTAATTAGTATATATTCACACACTTTTCAAAAATTGCAGCAAAAACGCCCCCTGGATTTGATTGCCATCTAAATAAACTTCGTACCCTCAAAAGTGTTCTTTCAGAGAAGAACTGAGTCTGTTGCTAGGAAACATGTCAAAGATTGATTTAGGAAACCTCAATAATCCTGTAAAAATATGTGCTTTGCCACATATTAGAAAGTATCAAAGCAATGCAAAAAAAATAAAAATCCTGTTCGCAGTTTAGTTTAGGAGTTATGCAAACTAATAAAGATTCTAACTTTGGTGAGTAACCGTTTGAGAGACATTTAGGTATATTCATTGATTCAGAATAAAAAAATTTATCTCATAGAATATATAATTAGATACTAGAATTATAGTTAATAAATGAAAAATTGCAAAAATGTATTTGCATATTTTGAAATCATTTATATAATGTAGGAAATAAGGTTTAAGAAAATGCACTGATAGTTACTCTTGAAGTAAGCTTATTGCAACACTGGTACTGTAAGACTACAGTATATCCTCCATTTACCCCATGGTACCAAGCACATGGACCAGTGAAAATCATGTCTGAACTTGCCTCACCTTATCTCTAAACATTTCACCCCACCTCTTAAGATCCAATCACCAACCAGATGGTTGCTCCACCCCTTAAGATCCAATCACCAACGTCCCCATAGTAGAACACACCCTACTTAAAAACGTGCTTCCTCACCCGCAAGCTGCTGCTCTCTGTTCAGAGGCAGCCATTCTCTCTCTCAGCTATTAAAATCTCTTGCATGGGCCCATGTCTCCTGAGTCATGCTGGGATAAGGAGGGTCGCGGCGAGATACCCTTTCATTGGTGTTGTGACTCGGTTGACAGTCTCCCATTGACTTTGCTCTTCCTCCAGGAATCTGAGCTGCTTTGGGAACCCTCACTGCCTGATCGTCCTCCACGGGCTCACCGTCCATTTCCCTGGTCGCTTGTCTTCTCGCCCAACACTGGCCTTCAATTTGGTAAGTCTCACCTGCATAGCTGACTTAAATGTCCCTTTGGAACCTGGGAAGTGACTGTTGAACGTCCGGCACCCCCGTGGTCTCCTCTGGGGCAGAGGAAACCCCAGCCACCGCCTTCACAGCTATGGTTGATACCCATAGTCGACCCTTCTCTGCCTCCCCATGGTGAAAATCCTCATTCACTGAGGTTCGGTCTCCCTTTATCTACTCGTAAACTCCTGGTACCAGGTACCGAACCTCCTCAGTGTTTTTTCCTTGACCACACAGTTAGAGGTGGTGACGACCCCCTAACTGTGTCTGGTCTTCTCCATGACCTTCCTAATTGCTCTGGGAAGACTCAGTGACTTGCGGATGGTCTCATTTTCACCATGGGATCTGGCCCCTCCATTCCCACAGATTCACCGGTAGGGGGTTTACTCAATAATCTAACACCTCTCCACCTCACTCCAGACCTCAAACATTTAAGCTTATTCACTACTGTAATGAGATCTGGCCACAGTATTCCTTGGGGAACCAGTCTAAATAGCCTCCCAATAGCTCTTTAGATCCTAAAATTCTTTGCAACTTATACAACTTCTGTGAGTGCACGGGCAAATGGAAAGAGATTCCATATGTCCAGGCTTTCTCCTACCTCTGAACCAAGCCCTCCCTCTCTCTCCTGCAATCCTAAACACCTACTAGTCGCCTTAAAATCCTCACCCTCCAACAAACCAGATCCCACCACCTCCTCTGACTTTGACCCTGCTGATGAACCCCCACCCTACCGATCCCAAATCCCCATGGCACCTCCTCCTTCTCCTCCTTCTCCTCCACCCAGTGCCACTGTTGAAACTGCCCAGCCTCCTCCCCCTCAACCCCACTCCCCAAGTCTCCCACCACAGGCTCCCTTTAGGGACGGGGCAACAACCCCACCTCCTCAACTGCAGCCAGTTTCCCTCCCATCCCAAGATCTCCTACCAAGTCTTCCAGTCACTCGTTCTCAAACCCAGATCCTAGCCCCACTACAGGAAGTAGCCGGTATGGAGGGCATCATCCGGGTCCATGTCCCTTTCTCTCTCTCCAACCTATCTCAAACTGAGAAAAGATTAGGCTCTTTCACCTCCAACCCAGCTACTTACATAAAAGAGTTCCAGTGCCTAACTCAGTCGTATGATCTTACCTTTCATGATATTCACATGATCCTCTCCAACACACTTTGGCCCGAGGAGCGTAGGCGAGTCTGGGAACAGGCTAGAACTCATGCTGATGAGGTTCACGAAACTACTCCAGCCCATCCAATAGGTGCTGAGGCAGTTCCTGACTGAGACCCTAATGGGACTATAATACGGTGGGGGAGTCACCAGCTGAGATCAATTCATCACCTGCCTCATGGCAGGTCTCAGGAAGTCAGCCAATAAAGCCATTAATTATGAGAAACTCCAGGAAGTTATTCAGGATAAAACTGAGAATCCCTCTATGTTCCTAGACCGCCTCACCAAAGCTCTCTTACAATGTACCAGCCTAGACCCTGAGACCCCAGATGGGAGACAATTATTAATGACCTACTTCTTCACCCAGAGTTTCCCTGACATTAAGGCTAAACTTAGACACCTAGAGAAAGGACCCTTACTCCTCAGTCAGAATTCCTAGCAGTGGCCTTCAAAGTATATAATGGAAGAGATGAAAAGGCCCATAAACAAAAATATCAAATGCTGGCTAAGGCCTTTCAACCTATAACAACCACTGGTGCTCAGGTATCCTCACTTCCTAAAAAACAGCCAGGAGGACCTCCTGGTCCATGCTTCAAATGTGGTCAAACGGGTCATTGGGCTAGAGCCTGCGCAAATCCCTGGAAGCCCCCCAAGTCTATGCCCTAAGTGCCATCAGGAGGGACACTGGGCTGTTGACTGTCCTCGCACACTGAGAGGTGCCAGGCCATCCAGCTCTAACTCTCCACACATAGACCAGTCTGGCAACTGATGATTGAGGGGGCCGGGACTCCTCCACCTGACCACTACCATCACTGTACAGGAGCCCAGGGTAACCACTGTGGTAGCAGGTAGGCCCATTTCTTTCCTTTTGGACACTGGGGCCACCTACTCAGTCCTGAAGGAGTTTTGGGGACTTACCTCCCTCTCACAGTCCTCTATAGTCAAGGTAGGGGGGACACTGTATCAACCTTTACAAACCCCCATGCTTCATTGCATCTTTAGAGGCATTGCCCTCTCTCACTCCTTTTTGGTGATTCCCCATTGTCCCATCCCCCTTATGGGAAGAGACCTATTACACAAGTTTGGAACTTCCATTACTTTTGCTCCCGGACTGCGCCTCAACCCCGACTTCCCTTCAATCCCAATTTTACTTGCCCTCCAACCTACTGCAAACCCACCTCCCTCTTCTTTTCCTCTGCCACCTCACCTGGTCAACCCTGTAGTCTGGGATACCCTCACTCCCTCTATCGCCACCTGCCCCCAGTAATTATCAGACTTAAAGGCCCCTCCTCTTTTCCCTCTCAACCTCAGTACCTGCTGCCTGTCAAGAGTTTACTGGGCCTGCAGCCAATTATCCAGGAACTTTTATACAAACGGCTACTCTGACCAGCCAATTCCCCTTTCAATACTCCTATACTGGCAGTTAAAAAGCCTAGTGGTTCTTACAAGCTTGTCCAGGACCTAAGAGAAAGTAATGCAGTCATTGTTCACATCCAAACTGTAGTCCCTAACTGCTATACTTTACTGTCCACCATTCCTGCTTCCACCACTCACTTTTCTGTCCTTGACCTCAAGGATGCATTCTTCACCATCCCCCTCCATCCTGACTCTCAAGATCTATTTGCTTTCACAGGGACCAATTCTGCCACCCAGACTTCTACTCAGTTGACCTGGACAGTCCTTCCCCAAGGCTTTAGAGATCGTCCCTGTTAGGTTCCCTTTAACACACAGCCTTGAACTGCCTCCGGGTGCAGTGGCTCATCACTTACAGCTATCGTCTACAGCAGTTTCTAAGTCCCCCACAGCAGTATCTAAGTTCCCTATTGTCTGCAACAGTTTCTGTTTTTCAGAAGTCTCAACGCCACCATCCTGCTCACCAAGGCCCTAAATTCCTATATAAACAGCTCCCCCCTTGCTGCCACTGCTGCTCTCTCTCTTTCGAGACAGTCACTCTGTCTGTTTGTCTTACAGGGAATAAAACCATGCTGACGGAGTTCTTCTTGCTTCACTTATACAAATAATCAAGCGAAGTGTTAATTATTTTCTTAATCTGATTACTTCTAATAAAAATGAGGGTGATTTTAGAGAAAAGTATTGTTTCAATAATGCAGCCTTATCTATACTGAGTCCTAATACTAGTCATTGGGACATACACTAGATCCAGAATTCTAGTTTCTCCAAGATATCTAGCTGTGATTCTCAATTAGAGTTTTACTATTTCTAATCCTCATATTCAGCCATGCATTCATCAATCTCCTTGTCAAGTCTGTTCTTCCAGAATAGAAAATCCAACTCCAGATGTTACTACTTAACCTAATAACATGATTTATTCTATCTCGCCTAGAAGCCACAAAACTGCAAATGGTGATAGCAATAGAACCCAAGATAAAAACTGCCATCTTCTGAGGCCCTCCTAACCAACCATTAGTAAAGACCTAGCTGCACCCCTTACTGCACCCCTTCTCAGCATGAAGCAGCCAGAGCAGTCATCGCCCCCTTTCCCTAGCAGCAGCTAGAGTCTCTATCTGTAGAGGAGAGAATGAGACAAGGACCATAAGCTTAGACAGAGTACGGTGAGGGCTTCAGGAAAAAGAAACAAAAACCCTTACTAGTGGCCCTTCTCTTCAACTCTGAGAGACATCCTACTTCCTCTCCTCATGACTCTTATCATTTTCTGCCTTCTCCTACTCTTCACTCCCTGCCTAATTAATCTTCTAAAAACCCTCATTCAAACTCAAATTTCAAAAATCACTAACCAATCAATCAATCAGTTAATTATGCAGGAGTACCACCGCCTTCCAACGGAAGAAAGATCCTGCCAGCAGACAATGCAGTGCTCACAGAAGCCTGAGCCATCAGCCATATTTCGCCCCTCTTCCTGCACGAAGCAGCCAGATGATCCAACACTTCGTCCCTCCTCCCTACACCTCACATAAGAAATAAAACAAAATGTGGGAATGTTAGGTTCCCTTTAACACACAGCCTTGAACTGCCTCCAGGCACAGGAGCTCCTTATCACTTACAGCTATCGTCTACAGCGGTTTCTAAGTCCCCCACAGCAGTTTCTAAGTTCCCTATCATCTGCAACAGTTTCTGTTTTTCAGAAGTCTCAAGGCCACCATTCTGCTCACCAAGGCCCTAAATTCCTATATAAACAGCTCCCCCCTTGCTGCCACTGCTGCTCTCTCTCTTTTGAGACAGCCATTCTGTCTGTTTATCTTACAGGGAATAAAACCACACTGATGGAGTTCTCGTGTCCTTCTTTGCAAGTGAGTGAGCCGGGGAGCTAAAAGAACCCTTTCAGTCCCCACCTTTTTGGACAAGCTCTGGCACAAGACCTCAAATCCCTTACTCTCTAGAGCTCCACCCCCCTTCAATATTACATGATGTTCTCCTGTGCAGTCCCTCCCTACAAACCTCTCAACAAGATACTATTCTCCTTTTAAACTTTATCTCAGAACACGGCTATCGGGTTTCACCCTCCAAAGTTCAGCTGTCCACCGCTCAAGTCACTTACCTGGGAGTTCAGCTCTCCCTGGGCTACAAGGCCATTATCACAGACAGGAAAAAACTTCTCCAAACCATGCCCGTTCCAAACAACAGAGATGAAATTCTCTCCTTCCTGGGTCTTGCTGGGTTCCTTCATTCATTGATCCCCAACTTTTCACTACTGGCTGCCCCCCCTATATGAAGCATCTCACTGAGCCCATTCTTGATGCCTATAGCTAAGCCCTTCTGTAAACTCCAGCTAGCCCTTCTGCAAGCCCTTGCTCTGCACTTGCCTGGTCTCACACACCCCTTTTCTCTGTATGTCTCAGAAAGGCAGGGCTTCACCCTGGGAGTTTTGGGACATATGTTAGGACCTTCCTCTGCCCCAGTTGCCTACGTTTCCAAAAAACTAGATCCTACTATTTGGGGATGGGCTCCTTGCCTGCAAGCCCTATCAGTGGCTGCTGTCCTCATTCAAGAATCCAAAAAACTCATCTTCGGGTCACCCACAACTGTTCTCTTCCCCCATCATCTTTTTGAACTCCTTACCTACAAAAGCCTGCAGACTCCCCCTGCTGGAATCTATCACTCCAGGTTGTCCTAGTTGAGGACACCTCCCTCAATTTCAAGACGTGTCCTCCCCTTAATCCCTCCACCCTTCTTCCATTACCCCCCGATCCACAGGCAGGATCAAAACCCCCCTTCCATAACTGTTTACAAACTCTAGATGAACTCCTACCCTGTCCCTCCCACACTCAGGAGGGCGCCCTTCCTCAGGCCACATGTACCTGGTTTACTGATGGCAGTTCTTTATCCATGAGGGTGTTCAACGGGCAGGATATGCCATTGTCTCTCTGGACAAAACTATCGAGGCAAAGCCCTTACCTCCTAACACCACAAACCAACAAGCAGAACTGATCGCCCTTACCCGTGCCTTCAC
>JAVSCE010018960.1:0-134113 GCA_032199065.1 Smutsia gigantea
CTTTCTGTTAGTTCATCATTAGTGTATAGGAAAGCAACAGATTTCTGTGTGTTAATTTTGTATCCTGCAACTTTGCTGAATTCAGATATTAGTTCTAGTAATTTTGGAATGGAATCTTTGGGTTTTTTATGTACAGTATCATGTCATCTGCAAATAGTGACAATTTGACTTCTTCTTTACCAATCTGGATGCCTTGTATGTCTTTGTTTTGTCTGATTGCTGTGGCTAGGCCCTCCAGTACTATGTTGAATAACGGTGGAGAGAGTGGGCATCCTTGTCTTGTTCCAGTCACTTAGATGCAAGCTTTCAGCGTCTCGCTGTTAATATGATGTTAGCTGTGGGTTTGTCATATATAGCAGATGTTAAAATTTGCCGTCTATACCCATTTGTTGAAGTTTTTAATGGGAATGGATGCTGAATTTTGTCAAATGCTTTTCAGCATCTATGGAGATAAATCATAATAGTTTTTGTTCTTTTTGTTGATGTGGTGGATGATGTTGATGGATTTCGAACCTTGCCATCCTTGCATCCCTGGGATGAATCCCACTTTGATCATGGTGTATGATCCTCTTGATGTATTTTTGAATTCGGTTTGCTAATATTTGTTGAGTATTTTGTATCTCGTTCATAGAGATATTGGTCTGTAATTTTCTTTTTTGGTGAGGTCTTTGCCCAGTTTTGGTATTAGAGTGATGCTGGATTCATAGAATGAGTTTGGAAGTATTCCCTCCTCTTCTATTTTTTTGAAAACTTTAAGGAGAATCGATGTTATTTCTTCTCTATATGTCTGGTAGAATTCAGAGGTGAATCCATCAGGCCCAGGGGTTTTGTTCTTGGGTAGTTTTTTGATTACCAATTCGATTTAGTCACTGGTGATTGGTCTGTTTAGTTTTTCTGTTTCTTGCTTGGTCAGTCTTGGAAGGTTGTATTTTTCTAAGAAGTTGTCCATCTCTTCTATGTTTTCCAGCTTGTTAGCATATAGATTCTCATAATATTCTCTTATGATTCTTTGTATTTCTGTGGGGTCCGTCGTAATTTTTCCTTTCTCATTTCTGATTGTGTTTATGTGTGTAGATTCTCTTTTCTCTTAATGAGTCCACAGCTGAGTTTACTCCTATTTTGTTCATTTTTTCCAAAGAGGCAAACTCTTGATTTCATTGATTTTTCTATTGTTTTATTCTTCTCAATTTTAATTATTTCTTCTCTAATCTTTATTATGTCCCTCCTTCTGGTGACTTTGGGCCTCATTTTTCCTTCTCATTCCAATTTCAGTAATTGTGTCTTTAGACAATTCATTTGGGATTATTCTTCCTTCTTTAAATAGGCCTGGATTGCAATATACTATCCTCTTAGAACTGCCTTTGCTATGTCCCACAGGAGTTGTGGCTTTGTGTTTTTGTTGTCATTATTCTCCATATATTCTTTGACCTCTGTTTTAATTTGGTCGTTGACCCATTGATTATTAAGGAGCGTGTTGTTAATTCTCCTTATGTTTGTGAGCCTTTTTGTTTTCTTTCTAAAATTTATTTCTAGTTTTATACCTTTGTCATCTGAGAAGTTGGTTGGTAGAATTTCCAATGTTTTGAAATTACTGAGGTTCTTTTTGTGGCCTAGTATGTGGTCTATTCTGAAAATGTTCCATGTGCACTTGAGAAGAATGTGTATCCTGTTGCTTTTGGGTGTAGAGTTCTGTAGATGTCTGTTAGGTCCATCTGTTCTAGTGTGTTGTTCAGTGCCTCTGTGTCTTTACTTATTTTCTGTCTGGTTGACTGTCCTCTGGAGTGAGTGGTGTGTTGAAGTCTCCTAAGATGAATGTGCATTGCTGTCTATTTCCTCCTTTAATTCTGTTAGTATTTGTCTCACATATGCTGGTACCAAATAAGTATTATTTATAATGGTTATATCTTCTTGTTGGACTGACCCCTTTATCATTATGTAATGTCCTGCTCTTATCTTTTACATTTCTTCGTTTCTTTGAAGTCTATTTGCCTGATACAAGTACTGCAACACCTGCTTTTTTCTCTTTGTTGTTTGCATGAAATATCTTTTCCCATCCCTTCACTTTTAGTCTGTGTATATCTTTGGATTTGAGGTGAGTTTCTTGTAGGCAGCATATAGATGGGTCTTGCTTTTTTATCCATTCTGTTACTCTGTGTCTTTTGATTGGTGCATTCAGTCCATTTACATTTAGGATGATTATTGGTAGGTATGTACTTACTGCCATTGCTGGCTTTAGATTCGTGGTTACCAAGGGTTCAAGCGTTGCTTCTTTACTATCTAACAATCTAACTTAACTTTCTTGTTAAGTTATTGTAAACACAGTCTGATGTTTCTTTATTTCTCTCCCTTCTTATTCCTCCTCCTCCATTCTTTCTGTAATAGGTGTTTTATTCTTTGCCTTTAGTTGGTATTTGGATGGTCTGCTTTCTTCGCTATGATTTTTTTTTCCTCTGGTGACATCTTTTAGCCTTAGGTGTGCTTCCATCTAGAGCAGTCCATTTAAGATATCCTGTAGTGGTGGTTTATGAGACGCAAATTCTCTTAACTTTCGTTTGTCTGGAAATTGTTTAATCCTCCATCATATTTAAATGATAATCGTGCTGGATACAATATTCTTGGTTCGAGGCCCTTCTGTTTCATAACGTTAAATATATCATGCCATTCTCTTCTGGCCTGTAAGGTTTCTGTTGAGAAGTCTGATGATAGTCTGATGGGTTTTCCTTTGTAGGTGATCTTCTCTCTCTCTCTAGCTGCCTTTAATACCCTGTCTTTATCTTTGATCTTTGCCATCTTAATTATTATGTGTCTTGGTGTTGTCTTCCTTGGGTCCCTTGTGTTGGGAGATCTATGAGCTTCGTGGACTGCGAGACTATTTCCTTCCCCAGCGAGGGAAAGTTTTCAGCAATTATTTCTTCAAAGACACTTTCTATCCCTTTTTCTCTCTTCTTCCTCTGGTACTCCTATAATGCGAATATTGTTCCGTTTGGATTGGTCACACAGTTCTCTTAATATTCTTTCATTCCTAGAAATCCTTTTATCTCTCTTGCCTCAGCTGCTCTGTACTCCTGTTCTCTGATTTCTATTCCATTAACAGTCTCTCGCATCTCATCCATTCTGCTGTTAAGCCCGTCGATCGCTTGTCTGATTTCTGTATTGTCTTTCCTCAGTTCCCTCACTTCCTCCCTAGCTCTTGCACATTTATCTGTAGGTCCATCAGCATGGTTATGACTTTTATTCTGAATTATTTTTCAGGGAGGCTGTGCATTTCCATCCCTTCAGACTCCCTCTCTGGGGTTGTCTGGTTGATTTGGTCTGAACCATATTCCTCTGTCTTTTCATGGCTGTATAATTTGGTCACTGATAGTTGCCACGTATGTCAGCTGGGCTCTTTAAGACTTTAAAAAGAGAAGAAAAAAAAGAGAAAAAAAAGAAAAAAAAGAAGAAAGAAGGAAAGAAAGAAAAAAGAAAAAAAGAAAGAAAAGAAAAAACTAAAACAAAAAAAAACAAACAAAAAAGCCCACCGACGTAGATTCTGTGGGAATGCTGTAGGTGGCGCTATTGCCCCACTATTCCACAGCTGTGGCTGTGCCGCTCCGCAGGGCCCTTTATCGCTCTGGCAGGGGTGGGAACGAATAGGAGGCTGTTGATCTCAGTGAGAAGTGTTAAGTATGGCTACGCTTCCTCAGTCGCCAGCTAAGGCGTTTGAAACTCCCCAGGACTCCCAGCCTGCTGGGCTGAGTGTGCTGGGGTGAGCCGGCTCCTCCGCTGGGCTCCTGTCTCTTTAAGACCGCTGAAGAAAGCGCGCACTTTTTTTTTTTTCCTTCCCGGGAGCCAGCTGCAAGCACCCTGGCACGTTCCCCGCTCAGATCCTGCCCCTCTGTCTCTCCAATCTCCGCTGCACTGCGCAATGTGGGTCAGCGCTCCCCGCGCAGATCCCCGGGGCTGGCTATTTCGCGGGGTGTACTTCCACTCCCTCCCGGCTCTGAATCCTCTCCTCCTGCCAGTGCGCTGGGGCGGAGGAGGGCTCGGGTCCCGCCGGGTCGCGGCTCCGTATCTTACCCGCCTCTTGGGGTGCCGAGTCCTCTTGGGTGTAGCTGCACGCTGTGCGCTTTCCTGTGTATTCTCGTCTCTCTTTTAGGAATAGATGTATTTGCTGTGTTTTCGTAGATAAATATAGTGTTGGGAGGAGATTTCTGCCGCCCTGCTCACACCGCCATCTTCCCGGAAGTCAATCCCAGTTATCTTTATTCTCTTTACTCCCAAAACATTTACTCCATGTCAAGGACTTTAAAATGGACTGTGCTTTTTTTCCCCCTATTGTCCTTTTGGACATGTCATTGGGGTAAGCCCCTATAAGCTCCTCTAAGGAGAAGTAAGGCCTGTGTCCCATACTGTTCTTGTATTCACCAGGGTGGTTGCTCTCCAACTTTAGCACAAAAAGATATCAACAGACAGTTCACAGAATAAGAAATGTAAATGGCACTTAAATGTATGAAAAGATACTGGACCTCATTAAATGAGAGGCATGCAAAGTCTCACTGAGCTATTTATCACCTGTCAGATAGACAAAAATCCAAAGTGTGACAACATAGTCCAATGACAAGACTATAGAGAAATAGGAGTTCTCATACATTGCTAGTGGGAATGCAAAATGATATAAACCTCATAGAGGGGAATTTGGCAGCATTTAGCAATATTACATGTGCACTCCTTTTGACCCAGTAATCCCACTTTTGGGAATCTATACTAAAGATACGCTGGCAAAAATCTGAAATGCTTGTATGATCAAAGCTATTCTGTGCAGTAAAAGTAAAAGGATTGGGAGAAAAAAGGCAGTGTCAATCAATAGGGGCCTGGTTGAACAGCCATTGTACATCCATATAAAAGAGGTCTGGGCAACAGTGGGGAAGGATCGCTACAGCCACCTCTGAATGATCTCCAGGATCTTGTCATGTGAACAAAGCACAGTGAAGCAAATGTGTACAGTATGCTACCATTAGTGTAGGAAAGATCGAAGTATGACTATTTATATAGTTACTTATTTTTTCAAAAGGAAACAATAGAAAGGTAAATTAAAAACTAATACTGTTGTCTATGATAGGGAGAAATCAGTGGAGAGGAAACTGTGATAAATATAGATCTCCCTGAATATATCTTATTTTATGGTTTTGACTTTGGAATCAAGTAGTTATAGAATTCAAAAACAAAATTAAGCTAAAAGAAAACAGAAAAACATTGAAACAGGTATATATATGTACTGGCACTGACAATTAAGTAAATCAATAGGAGTCAGGTTTCTCACTGTTAGAGTGGGAGATTACAGATAAGCAAGAGGAGGAAGCCAGGATGATGTATATGGTAATGAATTAAAGTTGGAGACATTAGTATGAACTCATGTTTAGCTTAATATTAGCTATATTATATTGAACAATATAGAACAAATGATTATACACAGAAATATCTATGCATATGTGTATATACACAGGTCAGTATATGTTCATGTATTTCCTTGGTCATGAAAGGGCCTAAAAGCAATGACACCCCAACAGCAACAAGCACGCCTGACACTGAGATCTTGGTTCTAATACATTCTCCAACAAAAGGAACCCAGGGCTTCTTGGAGGAATGTCCACTTCTAGGACTGGGCAGGCAATTATACAAGATAAGCCTGGAGCATCTTGTGGGGCCAGATCATAAGGAGGTGCTCAAAAAATGTTGTAGGGTCATGTCAAAAGAACACAAAAGCCAACTGAAGAGCTCCCAGTGGCCAAAACTGGACTGGTCTGAGCAAAAAAAATAAAGTAGAATTGGATTATAACCCAAACTATGAAATAAATATCTATGCATACACATTGATATAAAAAATAACTTAGGGTAGAAGAGACAAATTGTCCATACAAACGAATTCCCAATAATTCATGTAAATATCTACCCTCAAGGAAAGAGAGCATAACTCCCTACTTCTTAAGTATGGGCTGCACATAGTGACTACCTTCCAAGGAGTACAGTATACAAAGGAGGGGAGAGTAATTTTACAGTGGAGAAACCTGACATACACTACCTCTGCCAGGTGGTCAAGGTTAACATCAATAGTGATGTCATGTTGATAGTATGTACCTTGATATGATGTGATGAGAATGGCACTTTACCTCTGTGGTCTTCCTCCCAAAAACACATATTCCCAGTCTCATCATGAGAAAAATACAAGACAACCTGAATGTGGGACATTCTACAAGATACCTGACAGGTACTCCTCAAAATTATCAAGGTCATCAAAAAGGAGAAATATGAAAAACTGTCACACCCAAGAGAAGCCTAAGGAGATGTGATGTCCAAAAGAAATGTGGTACCCTGGATGGGCTTCTGGAATCCAAAAAGGACATTAGGTAAAACCTACAGAAGGTTGAATAAAGTGTGGGCATTAGAAATGTGTCAGTATGGGTTCATTATTGTGACAAATGCACCACATTAATAAAAGATATTAATAATGGAGGAAACTGGATGTGTGATCTATGGGAACTCTTTGTACTATTTTCACAATTTTTCTGTAAGTATATTCTCAAGTAAAAAGTTAGAAAAAATCTAAAATAAATAAACTTAGCCGTATATCAGGTATATTCTATAAACATAGACCTGTAATTAGCCCTATCTCCAAAGAATCTTGATTCCTTTTAGTGGGAAAGGGTATTTAGAGAAAACAGTCTGGGCCCTAGAGGTGCCTGTTGCTCACCAACCCTGGGCATTTTCAGTGGACAGAGCTAGGAAATATGCCCTCTTTAGAAAAAAATCAATTATGAGTTTATACTTTCTTTGGTTTTATATTATTTATTTCTTTTCTCCTATGCTAAAACATTTGGCCCCTAATGATACTAACATAATCAGGTATTTGCTCTCTCTCTTTATTGGTATTTGATATATATTATTAATGTATATTATATATATCATATATCAGTACCTGATACATATCAACATATCATATATCAAATTCCAATATGGTAACCAGCATTGTAAGTTTATCTGCACGATATTGTGTTTTAAAGTCCCTTTAGTTTTCCACACAAATGTTCTTCCACCTGTGGAATATTCTTGCCCAAAATACTAAATCTAATCAAGCTTCCAACCATCAGCTTACAGAAAATAAAAGAGATAGGGGAACATGGTAAAAGCAGTACCATGAGGATACACTTGGTCAAACCCATAAAATGGGGAATTCTGCGAGACAAATAATACAGTTTCCTCAACAAACAGATGATATAAAAATAATAGAAAGGGACTGTTATAAATTAAGAGACTGTAGGGAAAATGGAAGTTCCTATGCCAGGATCCTCACCTGACCCTAAACTACTTGATGATGTAATTGACCTACTGCTAGGCCACTGCTACGGTTATGGTAGGCAATAAGCTATCATTGCTGAGCCACTGTATAAAGAGCTCTGCCCAGTGCTCTGGGCGGAGGCAGATACGGAGGAGGATTACGGGTCTGCAGAGTGTTGGATGCAAATGTGATTCTAGTGCTCGACCTACCCCTGGGAGAATAAAAAGCTGGGTATAAACCCTTTTACCCTAAGAACATTCCATTGCCATTCCTAGGTCTCACTGAACTCATAGTGAAACTTGCCCAGGGTTGAAACCTCAGGCAAGACAGAGACATACCAACCAAACACAACATTTTTGGATCCTGACTAGAACAAACCAAATGCAAAAAGACATTTTTGAGACTACTATGCAAAACTGGACATGGACTAGGAACTTGATATTAAGAAATTATAGCTAATGTTGTTGAGTGTGGTAATGGCATTGTGGTTATGCTAAAAAAAAATAGAAAGCCCTCATCTGTTAGAGGAACATACTGAAGAACTGATGGCTGAAAGGATAAGATACCTGGAATTAGATTTAAAATATTCCAGTGCCACTTCCTCCAAAAAAATGGGTATAGCTGGGGGGTAGAATTGAAAGAAGAATAACAGAATGTCAACAGATTTTATAGCCGAGTCATGGGTACATGGGATCCATCACACTTATCTCTCTAATGTTGTGTATATTTAAATATGTTCATGGTAAACAATTAGAAAATATTTTTTAGTAAAAAAAAAAATGGTGCCACTTTTGAGCACCAAGGACAATTTGATTCTAGATTGGGGGGTCTTTTAAACAAGCAGCCCAAGTGGTTCTGACCCAGATAATCCAGGACTAGATTGAGAGAATCTGTCCTGGTATAGCACTGTCCTGGGTAGGGAACAAACCATCAATAGGTATTTATTGATTAAGATTAAAAGTATATTTGATCAGGAATTGAGGTTGGAAAATTCTTTCCATATGGAAAAACATACAGAAAAGGTCAATATGTGATAAGACCTGGCACAGAGAAGTATTTCATGGGCTTGACCAGAATGCCCAACTATTAGGGCTGCATAATAGCATAATTTCTGTTAGAGCCCCTTTCATAACAGGGTATTCTGGATCCTCCAAGTTCATTAACTGAAGAATCAATTGGATTCCCGAAGACTTCCTCAGTGGGTGCCATTTCTGTAATTGTCTTTCCTCCAGCTGTCGGGCTGTACTACTTCTTCAGTCTGGTTGGTGGCAGGGCCCAGCAGTCTCTCTCTTCTGCTCAGATGCCAACAAAAACATGTTTTCTGAGGCTTGTGCCCCCTCCATCCTCTCAATTTGCTTACAGGCATATTTTAGCTCCATTACCGACAGCAAGAAAAAAGGAAATCATCAGAACCTGTGCTTCTGGGCAGCAGCGCCCTAAGATCTCCAAAAAAGCAGATCTGTTTAGGTAAACCAGAAGTGAGAATCCTCTAGGGCACCTCAGCTACTGAATTTAATTGGGCTGCAGATGCTTTTCCTCTTCCCTCACTCATTCCTAGTTCAGCTTACAGACAACAGGGATTTCCAGTTAATTGACTGTTTCTATGACTGTCATTCACTTCAGCACTCTTCCCTATTTTTTGTCACTACAAAATGCTTCTTTTAAAAGTATTTGCTTTCCTATGGATCCTGAAGAAAAATGTGCAACACTGAACATCTTTAGGATTTGTTAAAGGGAGGCAAATCTATCTGGGGGAGATCGTGGGATTTGGGGTGTTGCTGTAAACAGAGTTGAGAGGAGCTGGGACAGGCATCCAGGTTATATATTATATAAAGGAGCTGGGCAAGTGTCAAGTCTCGAAACCAGTTGGGCAGGTTGAGGGAGTTTTTATTTCTCACCACTCAAATGAAAGAGGAAATTTTCAACTTCATCAGGTGAATGGTTAGCTTGATATTGTTGAGAAAGTTTAGCAAGGTGGGGCCTAGGTTTCAAGGCTCTCTCATCCCTTCAGCTAGGAACTAGACCCCCAAAACAGATGCAAGGCAACAGAATTGAGCAAGAGGTCTGCAGGACTCACCAGCTCTCCGTTCAACTTCAGACCCAGGCTGTCAATGGTTTTTCAACTTGCTGACTTTCTGACATTAAAATAAATAAACACAATACAATACAATAAAACGGGAACCAAAATCAATACGTTGTGTTTGTGTGTCTGCCGCAGGTTGCATCACAGTATTGGATTTTGGTGGTCACCCCATCTCCTCTGCTCATTGCTAGCATCAAACGGCTGCCCAACTTTCTGCCAAGCTGGCTCAGAGCCTCTCTCTCTTACCTCTTCAGTGGAAAGTTCTGACTAAGTCTCTGTGTGCCTCTTCAGAGTGCTTTGTGATTTTTTTTTTTTAATGGGAGCTTTGCCATTTAAGAATCCTAATTGGTTCCCAGGAGATGGGATGGTCCTTCTGGCTCCTACAGCCTCTGGCATTCTGCAAACCATCCTCTGTTTACCAAATGAGTCCACCAGTCCAGGAGCCAAGTAGAAATCTGTTCCAGGCCCTCTCTACTTAAAGAAGAAAAGACCTCTATATGTTGTAAATCAGAAAGGAAGTCTGGGAGTTGAATTTCAGTAGGAGGCTCTTTTAACTCAGGAATTCATTCCTGTGATAGGTGAGGCCAAATGGAGTAAATACCTTGCAAACATGTAGTATGTGCCTCGAATCTCAAGCTGCCTTTTTCTCTCCCATCACTACCCAGAGTGGGGAACAGGAGTGTTTAAAATCCCAATGCCTTGACTGCTCCCCAGAACAATTAAATCTCTGTCTCTGGGGAAGATTTTGCTTTTGTTTTTTTTTGTTGTTTGTTTGTTTTTTTGCTATAACTCCCAGGTGATTCCAACGTGCTACAAGGTCAAGAACTATGGCTCTAGCTGGGAATAAAATGATCAACTTCCTACTTTTGCCACTGAGTTTGTGGGCCTATAAAATTATAGGTAACTTTATTCTAGGATTATTTGAACTCTCCAATCTATGATTCTCTTTCAACTAGTCTCTCTTCTGGAAACAAAGTGTACATGAGGGCCAGCTGTTTTTCTGTAACACCTGGAATGTCTCTAAAGCTGTCTACAGTGTAAGAAGATCTAATTGGGTCAGTGTGTTGGTGAGTCCAGATTGCCTTACCAGGCTTAAGTAAATGAGAAGGGTGGTTTACAAAGGAAAAATACAAGTTACGTGGTGTTTCTGATACTTATGGGCCTCCCAACTAGTTTCAAATGAGTTGTGGAAATTTTCTTAATGCATTTTTAAGTCCTCTAGCTGTGCTAGTTTCCAACTCCTCTGATATTCAGTTAATTGGAAATACACCCTTCTCAAGAATGCCTTAAAATAAAAATGGATCCCCAACCCCCCTTTCCCCTGCTGGCAGAAATTTAAATACTTACAAAAGCTAAGGAGACTATGTTATCCAAAATATGCATTTTTGTCTGGCCTGGACTTTAATTAGATATTACTGTAGTTGCCTAAATAGACAGAGAGAAGCTTTAACTCTTGGACTAAGGCACAATTAGTCGGGCATAAAGGAACTCTAAAGGGATAGTAATTGCTTTTAAAAAGATAAATTGAATTGAACCAGAGAAGCAGAAAATTGCCTTTGTTAGGAATCATCTTAGCTGTTTAAAAAAGGGAGGGCTTGTTGAAATTGGAACAACAAAATGCGCACGGCTGAGAGGAGGCCCTTACCACTTTCCAGGCCAAACATAAATCCCAAAGGCAGAAACTTTAAGCTTGAATGCCACCCAGTTAAGACAAAGCTGTCTTTCTGGACTCTGGCAACCTCCGTGCATACCTTAAACTCGTGCCAGCAATTGTTTTGACATCTGACGGCAAGGGTTCCCAGTGTTATTTGTAAATAGTATCTGAAAGGGTGTGTCATGAAACTGTCTCAGTGGAGGTCATTTAAGTTCAGTTTAATTTTTTAAATGAACCTTCAGGGCAGAAGTGAGGTGGCGATCCTTCTGTGAACTCCACTGCCCTTTAGGGCGCTTTACACATGGGATGAGTGTAATGTGTGTGGAAACTATGGCATTCATAGCCCTGTGAGTCAAGTGAAGTCAAACTAAACGTGTGCCACAGCTACAAAAGCGCTAGAAACCATTGTCCTAGAGGGGAGTCCAGAGATGCTCTTTCGAGGAGGAGGAAAAAATCACCCTTCCTGCCCCCAGAAAGAAAATCTTACAGAGGGCTGGGGGCAGGTTTGGTTTATTCAGTACCGTGTGCAAATGGTCCTTGGTTTTCCCTCACATAACTGAGCACAAAAAATAACAAAATTCGGAAATACTTATTGAATAAAAGCCACTGGGGACTGCTGCACCCTTGTCTGTCTCCGTCTTCTCCGCCTCTCAGCCGCGTGTGCAGTCAGCCAGGCCTACCCAAACCGCTCTCCTCCCACCCCACAGCCCTCCTCTCCTCCCAGTCTCCTCTGTAGGCCCGTGGCCTGCCACCTGCCTCATGTTGGAAAGCCCCCAGCTTGGTCCTGGGCCCTCATCTGCTCTACATCACCGTGCCCCCTGGGGACAACACCCATGGCCATGGTTTTAAATACCTCCTTCGCCTAGATCTTCAGCTCAGACTTGCCCCTGAGCTGCACATACTCATGCCCACTTGGGTGGCCAGAAGGCCGCTGAGCATTGATTCCTATCCTCCCGGTGTTCTCCAGTGAGCAAAGGGGAACCACCTCACTGTCCATCCTCCATGCGCCCCTTTCCCTCCTCCCATCATCTAACCCATCAGCAAGTTCTCTTGTTTTATCTCCAAAATGTATTCCTAATCCTTCCACCCATCTCCATTTCCACTTTTACCATCTTGTCTCGCCTGGGATTACTATAATAGCCTACGGGCTGATCTTTCTGCTATCTCTCTCTTGCTCCCCTACAAATCATTCTCCACACAGCAGCCAGAGTGAACTTTTCAAAATGAAAATCAGATCATGTTAATTACCTGATAAAAACCCTGCAGTGTTATCCCAGGAATGCAGGGATATCTAGTTCCGTAAAACACCATACTCTTAGATTAAAGGAAAAAAACTGCATGATCATCTCAGCTAATACAGAGAAAATACTCAGTAAAATACAACTTTTTCATAACAAAAACTAGTGGCAATCTAGAAAGAGAACTTCCTCAGTATCATAAAAGGGGCAGCTAACAAATCCTGAAGCAAACATAATCATATTTAATAGTTAAACTTTAAAGCCATTTCCACTGGAATCATAAATAAAATAAAGGTAACATCTATCCTTGCTTCAAGTAAGCATTGTCTTGGAGGTCCTAGATGAAGTAAAAATTCAATTAATATTTATGAAATGCCTACTAGATGTCAGGAGCAGTTCTAGTGTTAAGATTCACCAATGAATAAAACAGATGAAAACAACATTGGGCTCACATTGCAGTGAAGGACAGCATAAAATAAACAATGGATAATAGTTATGGGCTGTGCTGTGTCCCCCCAAATTCACACGCTGAAGCCCTAACCCTCAGCACTTTAGGATGTGACTATTCGGCAATAAGGTCTTTAAAAAGGTGATTATGTTCAAACAGGGTTAGGGAGGGCTCTGATCCAATCTGACCGGTGTCCTTATCAGAAGAGGAAATTCAGACACCCAGAGACACTGGGGATATGTGGGCACAGAGGAAAGACCTTGTGAGGACACAGAGAGAGGCACTGTCTGCAAACCAAGGAGAAAGGCCGCAGGAGAAACCAAACCTGACCTTGGACTTCCAGCCTCCTGAACTGTGAGGAAATAAATTTCTGTTGTGTAAGCCACCCAGTCTGTGGCATTTTGTTTGCAAGTCTGTGCAAACTGATAGAGATATAATAGATAAACTAATTACATAGTATGTGAGACAGTGACAAAATACTATTTTTACATAAGGCGGAAGTAAAAATAACCTATAAGCATTCCTTCTAGGTTCTGCTGGGAAGGAGGGGTATGGAGTACAGGGTTAAATAGCACGGTTAAATCAGAGTAGGCCACACTGAGAAGGAAAAGGATAAAATATACAGAACAGGGCAGGAGGAGGTTGGAGGGTGAGACTGAGTTGCGCACAGTACCTAGAGAGCTTTAATTTTATCGGTAAGGTGGTGTTTCTTGCGCATTGGTGTGGATTCATTACACTATCATTGCACCTTTTGGTTTGCCTGTAATATGTCATCATAATTTTTTTACAAGGTTGGGTTGGAAGGGTGAGCAACCGGACACCGGGTAGTTATGACAGGAAGACTGAGCTCATACGGCAGCAGTGAGGATTCAGAGGGTATCTGGGTGCCAGCGATCCGGCCCTGGGCTCTCGGGGTGGGGGCGCTGGGGAAGGGAAAAACGTTGAGGACAACCTCCTGGCCACCACACAGATGAGTGCAGAAAGGTGGTGCCCTTCCCAGACACAGAAAGAGGTGCAGGTATGGGGGTGGAGAGCCAGTGCGGGTATCCAGAACTCGGTCTTGACAAGTTGTTTTTGAGGTGCTGGTGGATATTCAACAGCGAAAAAAAAGAAGAAAGAAATGAAAGCGTGTGTCACATCTATGGTTCTAGAATGCTCAGTATCAGTTCCTGAGGGCAGCCTCTTTCTGCTTAGACACCAAGGGCAGGACCCCAAGACCAAGTCGGAACCACACCCACTGCAGCCCCTCGGCGCTCAAGCGCTGCTCGCCCCCTGAGTCCATGCTCAGAGCCTCGGGAAACCTGCCTCTCACCCGCGCCCCAGCCCAGGCCGCCTTCACAGACCGCTCAGGGGACGCTAGCGTTCGGGAGGATCTTAGAGATTAGATAGTCAGCAGCACCCTCCTTCCTTTTAAATAATATTTAAATTTTCGAATAGATTTAGATTTACAAAAAAGTTGCAAAGATACTACAGAGTTCCCATACCCTTCACACCCAGCTCCCTGTGTCATGAACATCTTACATTAGTATACTTGTCACAATTAATGAACCAATATTGATATAATATTATTAACTAATGTCCACACTTTATCCAGATTTCCATAATTTTTACCTACTGCCCTTTCTCTGTTCCAGTATCCCCTCCAGGATACCAGCTTACGCTGAGTTATCATGTCTTCTCAGTGTTCTCTTGACTGTGACAATTTCTCTGGCTTTCCTTGTCTGGGTGACCTTGACGTTTTGAGGAGTGTTGAGCAGGTACTTTGTAGAATGTCCCTGGTTGGGATCGTCTGATGTCTTCCTCCTTCCCCTACTCTTTTTAAGCAGCACAGACTGTCTCCCTTCTCTGCAGACTAAAGGAGGAAGAGCTGCGGTTAAAGCCTGAGGTTTTGGAAGGAGAGCCTCGGGGCCTCTCTGTGGGGCACTACCCGTCTCCAAAGGGTCTGGGACAATCCTTCCTTTACAGACTAGGAAGCCGCTCTCCCAGCCTCTGCCCCCTCTTGCGGGCAGGATCCTCCCCCATCACCCACTCACTTCAGTTGCCTGCATCTCCTTCCCACCAGAGTTTCCTGTCCCTTTGTGATCTTCAAACAGATGATCACTCGTCCTGTTCTGACCTCCCCCCATACACACACTTGCATTTATCATTGCCGAGACTTCAGGTCAGCCAGACAGGTCAACGGATCAAGGTGCTTTGAGAAGTTAGCCAGAAAAACACACATTTAAAGTATTGTTCCACCATTTCAAAGGCCAGACAGTCTGAGAATGAAAAATGGACCCTAGTGAGGAATCCTTGACGCAGGACAGCACTGGGATATACACACTTACCATGGACTGAATGTTTCACCCCCCCAAAATTCATATGTAGAAACCCTAACACCCTTCCCTTAGGTCATGAGGGCAAAGAAAGGGATTAGTGCCCTTATAAAACAGATCCCAGCAAGCTCCCAGCCCTCTTTCTGCTGTGTGAGGTCTGTGATCTGGAGGAAGGTCCAAGGCCCTCACCAGAAGCCGGCCATGCTGGCACCCTGATCTCAGACCTTCAGCCTCCAGATCTCTGAGAACTAAATGTCTGTTGTTGATAAGCCACCCAGTCTACATTACTTTGCTATAGCAACCCAAACAGGTTAAACAACGCTTTCCATGAAATTTGAGGTGACAGGTCTCCCCAGGACCTCTAGATGAGTGGGCATACCCCAATAGTCAAGTTTGTCCAGACCCAGGTTCTGGTGTCCAGCAGACCGCAGCTAATCCCGGTCGGGCCCTTACTAGTGCCGCTCCCTTGACAGGTCCTCCGGGTCGCCTTTGCTGCTCTGTGAAATGGGACTAGCATCCAACTCAGAGGGTGTGGTAGGGGCTGAGTGATACAAGGCCCAGCACAGTCAGTGTCTGGTTAAGCTCAGTAGATGCTGGTGTTATTACTACTGACTCTGCTGCAGCCATTACTGTTGTCAGGCATAAAAAGCACAGCCTGATCCTTTTTTTTTTCCTATGCCAGTCTCACTCACCAGTAGACCATGGGTAGAATAAGACCCAAATCTAATGCTTTTACAGGATCCATACCATTGGAGGCAACGACAAAAGAGGAACATTTCTAAGCTGGCTGAGGCCCAGGAAGAACCCTAAAACTCAAAATAACCCTTTAAGACTAGGGGGCACTCGGGGCTTCATCTGGATTGTCTTGGCTGGAGAGAGAAGCTCTTAAGGGAGGGTCTCAGCATCTCCTTCCACTAAGCAATGTTTTTCAAGCTGCATGTTGCAGCCTGTTAGAGGATACTGAAATCAATCAGTGTGTCATGACTGTATCCCATCACCACCACCAAAATAAAGAAAAATAAAGAAATAGACTGGACTAGAAAAGAAGGTACCAGAAGGCAAAATTTGTAGAAAGCACAATGTTTCTTCAGGAAATGTATTTTGCTTGTGGGCTCGTGTGTGTGTATATGTGTGTCTACCGGGTCATGCTGTAAATACAGTCAGAAGTAGAAAACTTTGTAAGCCACTACTCAAAAGTGTGTGGGAGAATGAGGTCTTGGGGATGTTTAGTAAGTCCACCACAAGGAATGAAATAGGAGGGAGAGCTTATAGGACCAGGAGAATCAGGGCCAGAGGTACGGACTGTAAGTGGAAGGTGCTAGAACCTTGTCACTCCAAACACAGGCCCCACCCACACCTCAGGTTATGGTATTATCCATTTCCGGCTCCATTTAGGGATTAGCAATTAAAACAAACAAAACCACCAACCCCTTAAACAATAGGGACTTGTATGCTTGTCTGCAGGCGCAGCCAGGAGCTGGCAGGACCATGTCCTGTGGCCGGGACTGTGGGAGCCCAAAGGGTAGAGCAGGAGACCGCAGCATTAACAAGCCCAGGACGACAGGGGCAAGAGAGTCTGGGCCTGAGATAAGGCCACCTGACCCTCTCCCCACTAACCTTCTGGGGCTTCTCAGCCCTCTGGGAAAGCCTCCAGAACTCCTGAGCCCTTTGTCACCCTGGCTCTTGTCACCCACTCACTCCTGCCAGACACTCTCCAGGCCACACTCCCCAGTGACGTGCACTTCCCAGACCGTCATGCTACCCTCTGTTTCTTGGCCTCAAATGTTTTACCCAGGCTTTCCTCTCCTTGGAACATCTGCTGGGCCCCGTCCTTCAGGCCTCAGCTTAGAAGTCACCTCCTGCCTGCCAGCACCAGGCCGGTTGTGCTTCTGCAGTGTGGTCTCCAGGGAGCGCATTCCTGTGTGCAGTGGCCGCCCCCCTCTGAGACTGAGCTCCCGGGGCCACAAGCGGATTTGGCTCACAGCTGCATTCCCAGGGCCTGCCAAGCACCAGGGACACCAAGCAATGCCTGATTCGCTCTTTATTAAATGAATAGTAGAGAAGAAAAGGGTGAGTACTCTCCTGAGATCAAATCCTGTTTGCTCTGGTGGGCCTGGATCAGGAATGTTCGGGAATCTGAGCCATGCAGGGGTCAGGGAGCAGCAGGAAATGCAAGTCCAAGGACTGATGTGAGTCACAGGCCAGAGGAAGCACCAAGGCAGGAGCCACTGCCCAGGCAGGCGGGTGGGGCTGGGACGGTGCTGCAGAACAGGTTGCCGGCCTTCCTCTGCCTTTTATGGCCCTGGCGGGGCGGGGGCGGTGGGGGCCCAGCTCCTGTTCCCTGGGGCACCTGAAAGGAACTTCAGGACCTCTGACTCTAAGTTCAAAGGTGGGAAAGTAGGAGATGTGCTTGGGGTGTGGGAGAAAGAGCAGAGTGACCAGAGCAGCGTTGTGCCCGAGGGCAATGGAGATGGGGCAGAGGGGGGGTGTGGGGGCCAGCTGGAGGGACAGGTTGTAGCTGAGACCACCACAGGGGGTAGTGGGCCATGGGCACTGCTCCCTATGGTTGTAAATTTTGGTGTATTTTTCTAGGAAGAAGACCATAGCTTTATCAGATTCTCAAAAATGTTGTGACCACAATAAACAAATAATGTGTTGAGGCTTTGAGCAGGTTTCAGGAATATTGCTCTGGCAACAGTGTGCACGCCAGCTCGAGTTTCACCAGTTTCCCTGATGGAAAAACACGTTCCATGGCAAGATAGTGTGTAAATATTTGAGATCTGACATGTGGTCGTTTAATAAGATTGCCTGCCTCTCTGGATAACAGTTAGAATTTTTACTTCCTAATAGATATATCCCGCAACTTAATATACATGCCTGCTCCGTTCTCAGGGACCTAGCTGTCCAGCTGTCGCTCTTAGCTGCCTCCAGCCAGAATATTCTCCCTTCAGCTGACTTTGACCCTGCCTGGGGCCCCCAGCCTCAGGTCCTGCTTCTCATCTAATTCTAGACTCCTCTGATGCTGGGTCACTTATTTGTTCATTCAAAAACTATTTTGGAGAGCTGACTGTGTGCTAGGAGGTGAGTGAGGTCTGCTTCTTGACCTCAAGTGAACCGCAATGCGGTGAGTGGGGGAGATGCATGAGAAGTAGGGAAACTGCAGCCTGCAGTACAGGGACTGAGCGCGGGGTAGCCTGCCAGCACAGGGGAGGGTCCAGCTGGCCTGGGCCATCGGAGGCAGGACTAAGGACAGCAAGGGAGAAGGGGAAGGCTCATCTTCTATGTCAAAATGCCTAGGAGCCCCTTTGAATCTGACTTTCCTCAGATTCACAGATGAATCTCACTTCAGCCCTCTGTATCATCTAAGACTGACCACTGCTGGTTTCTGCCTGCTTTTCCCCCCTTTTCCTTACAGGCTCTAGGAAGTGGAGAGAGAATGTATCTGGCCTGAGAAACTCAAAATGTGCTGTGAATGTACAAGTTACTTTTGAGAATGGAGACATTTGTCTGCCTTTATCCCAGGGATGTCCAACTGACAGATCCCTCATCATCCATTCATATCTCTGCTGACATCTGGACCTCGATGTCAAATAGAGAAGTGCAGCCCTATATAAGGATGTCCCACAGGGACTTTTTAATTTCTCAATTTGCTTTCCTATCCTCAGCTCATCCCTCTTCCAGGCCCCCAGTGGTTTAGAGAGTCCTTTTCTCTACCCACAGGAGTGATTTCACCCTAGAACACGTCCTCCTCCTCTCCCTAGGTACACTGGTAATTCCTAGCAACACTTTCCTCAGTCTGGCGTCCTTGGGCCTTCTACACTAATTCCAGAACTGAGATGGCAGCAGGGATGATGGGTGTAGACCTCACCCATCAGCTGGGTCTGAGAGCTCCTGTCAGTGGTTGATACAGAACAGGGATTCTTCCTGTTCATCTATTAGGTAACCATCAGTCAGATACAAATAAATCTCCTAAAGGCAAACTTTAATTCCTAGAAATGGTACAGGCTACATCCCCATTAAGGGAAGCAAACATCACTCTAAGTGCAACATAATCCGTACCGATCCCTGCCCACCATGGAGACAGCAATTACTGTGTATTGCAGCCTTCATCCCTTGGGCTGCTACTCTGCCCCCACGGTGGCTTCTAGGCAGTGCCTCCGGACTTACAGAAAGCAAAATACAATTTGCTGCATTATGTGATAATATTCAGTTCTGTTATAGAAGGTAAGAAAAACAAATGGAATGGATGCAACTCCTAAGAAGTCTTAGGTAAAGATAGAAAGCATTGACCCAGGAATTCCACTCCTAGGAATTTACCCTAAAAATGCAGCAGCCCAGTTTGAAAAAGACATATGCACCCCCATGTTTACTGCAGCACTATTTACAATAGCCAAGAAATGGAAGCAACTTAAATGTCCATCAGTAAATGAATGGATAAAGAAGATGTGGTATATTTACACAATGGAATATTATTCAGCCATAAGAAGAAAACAAATCCTACCATTTGCAACAACATGGATGGAGCTAGAGGGTATTATGCTCAGTGAAATAAGCCAGGCGGAGAAAGACAAGTGCCAAATGATTTCACTCATCTGGTGGAGCGTAAGAACAAAGCAAAAACTGAAGGAACAAAACAGCAGCAGACTCACAGAACCCAAGAATGGACTAACATTTAACAAAGGGAAAGGGACTGGGGAGGATGGGTGGGAAGGGAGGGACAAGGGGGAAAAAGGGCTATTAAAATTAGCACACATAATGTAGCGGGGGTAGGGGTGGGGTGGGGGGATACAGGGAAGGCAGTATAACACAGAGAAGACAAGTAGTGGTTCTATAACATCCTACTACACTGATGGACAGTGATTGCAATGGGGTATGTGGTGGGGACTTGATAATAGGGGGAGTCTAGTAACCATAATGTTGCTCATGTAATTGTATATTAATAGCAAGGTAAAAAAAAAGATAGAAAGCAAATAGCTTGTGAACTATTAGCAAAACTCATTAAAATGTGTTCAAAACAGATAGAAATTTAGTAACCTATAAACATGGAATGAAGAAGAATGTTCCTTGTAGATAAAAAGGGACGGAGAGACAAAGTCATAAGGTATAAAGCATGTCACACTGACAGCTAAATCATCTCCAAATTGGCCAATTGGAAGACGTCCATATAGGCCCCACTTCAACTTCATGTGTGCTGTATCCTAAAAATGAAGATGAAATCCATGACCACAGAGCAGGCTGGCCAGCAAGCTGCATTGCTGGCCAGGGGTGCCTCTGATAGAGCATGGGTGCTTGGCTCCGGCCTGGTACACACGGCGATTACATACTTTAGCACCACAACACAGCACTGAAGGAGTTAAGTAGGCTCTTGCTGTCTGATCTAGGAACATAACCAGCATATATAACACTGTTTTATGGGATATAGAATCCAAATTTTAATTAATTTATGTTAAGAATTAACTTTGTTTTAAACTGAGAACTGCATGTACATCATCCCAATTGCTGGCCAATCCCTAAATTCAAATGCAGCCATAAACTGGTGTGTAATTGGAAAGGACTCAGTTTCACCTAGTCCATCATCTCCCTCCCCTGGGCGCATACAGCGACTTTGCACTCCATCCAGCACCTTGTAGCTTGGATGCCGTAATACCCCAGGGCACAAACCGTTCCTTGTCTTCACACCTTCTTCGCAATGTTCACTCTCAGCCCCCAGTCAATGTGAATGCAACAGACAGAATAATCACCACACCACTTCTTAGGAGAGACTCATTTTCCGATCACACCTTCTTCTTGAAAAGTGGGAGGGTAGGGTGTGAAGGCTGGGTGATGGGGAAGGTATGTACAGCTGTGCTCACGGCCCCCACACACCACATACCCACTCATTCCCAAGTGAGCCACTACATTAATACCTTTTCACTTCCTTTCACTGAAATCATTCTGCTTGGCTTAATCCTCCAGTCTTAGTGGGTTTCCGCACTTCAGAATGAATTTCGTTAACAGGGAAGACTCATTTTACTAGAGACTAAATGTCTGGAATGAACAGAACATGTCAAAGAACTGTGAACTATAATGGTTCCTACAGTGTAAGCCTGTGCAAACCTCTTCAGGGCAGCCTGGGAAACGGATTCTGGACACTACTGTTGCAGCTCCATACATTAGTGTTAGGTCAGTGGCTCTCAGCTGGCGACATGTGGCATTGTTTGGGGATTTTTCTGGTTTTCATGAGTTGGGGGGAGGAGTAGGACCAAAGACACTGTGAAGCACCTGCAGTGCACAGGACAGCCCCCACAATAAGGAACTACCCAGCCCTAAATCAACTACCCGGTGCTGAGATCAAGAAATCCTAAGTTCGATGGCTACATGTGGTCTGTCAACATTATGACACTATCTAGGGAAACACCCAGACACCACTTTGCAAAGATTAAAATGTGTACAAAGGCAACTGATTTTCCTCTGAATTCTATCTCCTTATCATCGGTTTACTGTAAGATTTTTATACCATAACTTCAGAATTTTTAAGTTTTCCTTAAAGCTTGATCTCTCCCTGTTAACCATTTTTTCACAAAGAAATCAAGTTTTTATTACTCAAGGCAAGTAATTACTGAGAGAACAGAAGAAAAATTAAAGTGTATTGAGATAGCATGGCTAGCTCATTCACCAACAAAGTGACTGTGGCAGAATATTTTTCTGGAAATGATGACACCAGTATCTTGCATCCTACATGCTCTTATAATATGATTTGGCATTCCTCCCATCGAGAGGCGGGGCCTACGTTTACTTCTAGTTGAATCCAGGAGGGTTTTTAACTATGGCACAAATTACACTATATAACTTCTGAGGCTAAGGCATAGAAAGAATACAGCTTCCTCTTGGCTCCTTGGAACCTGGCCACCATATTGCGAGGAAGCCCATACAGCCACACATGTAAGAGTTGTGGCCGGCAGCCTCCACCCAGGAGGTGAGGTGCCACCTGACAGCCAGCATTAATCACCAGACTCGTGAATGAGCAAGCCATTAGGTGGTTTCTGCCCTCAGCCACTGAGTCACCCCTCAGTCTTTGAGCCTTCTCACCTAAGGCCCCATACTTTGTGGAACAGAGACAAGCTATGCCAGTTGTGTCCTTTCCAAATTCCTGATCCACAGAATCCATATGTATGACAAAATTGTTGTTTTAGGCCACAAGGTTTTGAAGTAATTATTATGTAGTAAGAACAGCAATTCTCCCTCAAATATATATAAGTTTATCCTGCAATACAATTTCCAAATTACTATATATCATGGACTTTTGGGAAAGCTGATTCGTGGTCGAAACTACAAATTCTAAATTTTCAATGTCAAAGATCTTCTATCAAAGGTAAATAAATGGCAAACATGCTATGGCTCTCCGATCCTGTACCTAAGGCAGACATCACTAATTAATTGTAGAACTCTTCTTGATGAGCGGGCATCCAATCTTAAAACCCTCTCAACAAAGTACATCAGTAACCAAGTGACTGGGGCTGACACACCATCTGAAGCTCTTTGCCCTCCCCAGTGCTTTTTGTAAGAGGTGAATCTGCTCTCCACTGGCTTATTCCCACACAGATGGATTTATCTATTGTTTAATCCAGTGCACACAAAAGGATATATGGCTTTTCAGAACCTATTTGCAAAAATTCTGTCACATTAGCTTAGTAGATGAATATTGGGGGGAATCGATGATTTTTGAGAATTTGGCCATAAAACAACAATAGCAATCTCTTGATGTCAAGAGCCACTTTTATTAAAAACAAACAAGCACAAATTCCCTAGTATCTCAGAAAAATGCTTAAACCGCTTAAGAAGAAAAATTAGAAGAACCCCCTAGAAAAGATTTTTAAAAAAGACTAATATGATAAGTTGGACCCATATTTCTAGCCTGTGATTGATGATTGTCAACTGTATGGGATAATACAGAGGTGAAGCCTGTCACTTTAATTTGGTGAGCCTAGCTCGTGGCAAAAGGAGGCCCTTGTGCTTGTGTTATTTTGATGTTTATTCAATGCACATTATTACATCAGGTCTGGGGAAGAGCATGAAGTGAACACGCCCTCTCTTCTTCATTTTTGTTTGGGAATTTGATGTCTTCACCATACAACTGACAACTAAATTTCTCTCATCTATCAGAGAGTCTGGGAAGCCAGAAGTTGTTTATTTTTTAAAGGAATATAATAATGGTTATTTGAAGAAAATGAGGTGATTGAATTCCTAGGCAGGCAGGCAAACCACAGGTTGGAGATACTTTCTAACCCAAGATCTCAAGGATCCTGGGGACATTACAGTCCTCTTATTCTTTCATGGTGGCTTTTTGAACTTTGAATCAAGAAACCTGTGAAATGGGGTAGGAGTAGAGACAGAAAGGAAAAGTCCTATTGGCTGAAATGTTCTAATCGAACATTTAAAAATCATAATTTAACCAAACCAATAACTGTAGGAATATTTCTGAGATCATTAAAATTTGTCTTCTGCATCTCTGTGTTTGCTTTCCTGGGTCCCTTCCACTTGCAAACTTCCCCCTGCTCCTTCTATCACTTTTTGAACAAACATACAAACAAATTCCCTGTCTTCATGTTTCCACTCGGACACCAGAGCTGTCCTTTCCTCCCCTGTCCCTTTAAGGGCTTCCCATTTCTGTCCCACCCCTCTAGAAAAACGAAGTGATTCCTTGGCTAATCTGATAAACCAATGCGAGGTGAGGCATTATTGTAGTCATTTTCTATTAAGAACCACTGCTCTACAGGAAAAAAAATAAAGAAGCATATACATTTAAAAATGACTTTCACTGTTTTCTTTAGAAAGCTACATAAAAATGAAAAAGTTCAAACACAGTAAAAATGTCTATGACATTAAATATTTAACATGAATCTTCGAGGTACATATTATGGTGTCCATTTCCCTGATGTGGGCATGGAGGCTTAAGCATGTCAAGAGATTGCTCAGATTCCCAGGATTCAAACCCAGATTGACTGAACTACAAAGCACATGCTCTTAACTTCCATGCCTCACTGTCTCCTGTTATATATCTTGGCTTTGAGAGATTTAATAGGATAATCTTTCCTGGGCAGCTTGAAGGCGCAAGGGCATTTTATCATTTGGTTCCTCATAGCCAACATTAAAAATAGCACGTTTACAATTGTGGCTACACTGGAACACTTAGCAAATGCCTTGCTTTGGATAGTCAAGAGCTTACTAATTTAAGCACCAGTTGTTAAATGTGCATGGAAATGCTTAAATATATTATATAATTTCTTGCCTTCTTAAGCTGGATATTCTAAACATAATTTAGCCTGTAGCTTTTCTTATGTACTCAAGGTTCACCAATGTGAACATTAGCTACAGTTAACGAAGCTCTAAAGACAGCAATGCCCTGGAGACTGTTAAAGTACATAGAGCTGTTTTTAACCTACATTTTAAGTGGTCTCAGACTACTGTGCTATTTGGGTTCTTGTGTCGGCTTTTCATAGATTTTCTGCCATGCTGTCAGCCTCTTGGGTATTGACACCGACGCTATTAGTATCTGCTTGTATTAGTCCTCTTTGCCTGCTTGGATTTGCTACTTATAATCTCTGGTGGATGTGAAACCAAGATATTTATTTAGGCACATTTTTGTCTGAAAAACATAGTAAATACTCATTGAATGGCTGAAGGGAATTCTTGAAAGCAGTGAATTTTAGTGACCAGAATTTATAACACCTATTTTAACTTCCTGATTCTCTGGGTCAATAATTGATGAATCTGTTAGTTAACCAATGTATTAGCAATACCCATGGCTACTTGCCTGCCCACAACCCCCACTTAAGAAACACTGCCTACTGACCACAGTCCCTGGAGGCCATGCTTTGCCCTACCTAGTCATGATCCCCCTGTATCAGATACACTGCAGGAGATCGGTGAGTGGAGCCCCTGACCCAAGGCAACCAGGCCATAGCCTGAACGATGACCATGAGAAAAAGAGAAACTGAGCTTAGTCTGCCCTGATTCTGGGGCACTTGAGTTGGGAAACATTAAGGCAGTTGGTTGGGCTGTTATTTGAAATAGCAAGTTCATGAGGCAGAACTGTGGGGCTCCAAAGGCCCATGATGAAGCAGCAGAATCTCTAAGAAAGCTGTTGGAGGGAAGAGGCAAAGGAAACAAATGCACAGAGATAGGCAGAATGCTCTGCAGGCAGAGAAAGAATGAATGGTGAGATTCTGTCCATGTGTATCTTTACTCCAAACACTTGTTTTCTTGAGGCAATCTGAGTGGGTCTCTGTGTCTCCCACCCGAAAGAACCTAACCATAAACATCAGTTTCTTGAGAGCTGAGGGTTAGTGTAACTTCCTATAGTTTCTGGCCCCTGTACAAGCAGAAAAACAACAATTTAACTGTACAAGAACAATAACGGATTCTGAAATGCAGACATTTAAGGTCAGAATTAACACAAAAGATAAATGTGTATGAAGAAACAGATGACAGCTAATAATTATGCCAAAATACAAGCCCAGCATCCTATTATAGCTTGAACAGTCAACCCAACAACACAGAAGCAAAGATGAAATCAGAAGAAAGCCCTTGAGTCCTGCTAAGGTTTTTTTTTTAATTAAGCAATTACCACCTGCATACAACTCCCGATCACATGTGTGTGCGTGAGCATGTGCAAGGGGAGCATCGTGTGGGGGAGGTGGGGAGGGATGTGACTGTCCCCATGAGGTCCCACAACAGCCCATGGAGGGAAGCACAGCTGGACAGGAGCCCCAGGGAGAAGGAAGCAGACCAGAGGTAGCTGGTTACAGAAATGAGCTAAACAAGAGGCCACCATTCTTGGTGGCTCTGGAGAATGCGGCTCAGCTGGTGGTTTTGCTACCTCCACGGAAGTTTAGTGAAGCCTGCTGGAGGCCCCTGAACTCTGTTCTTAAGCATAAGGCTTACCTAAGGTCAGAAAACAGCAGACACACATCCTCCCTGTGCATAAATCATTACTCAAAACCACTGGCCTTCAGGGACTTAGCAACTGTCCTGGGCTCACAAACAAGGCTGGAAGAGGCAGGTGGGGCTGCCATCCTCCCCTGCAATGGCCAACACGTCAAGAGCATCTTGCTGGAACAGAAATGCAGAGGCCAGGAAGCCAGGGTTGTCACTGGGAATACAAGAGAATGAATCAAACCAGAAGGGCTGGGACAGATGACAAGCACAGACAAGCAGCAAGACAGCTAGGAGACATGAGAGCCACATACTGAAGTGCTAGGTGCCGAGGGCCAGATGTAGGTCTGTGTCTGAAAAGGGTCTGCTGGGAAGCCACCTAAAGGAACCAGGGTTGGGTGGGCTGCAAACCAGTAACTTCCAGGCACCATATTCTCTGCCCACAGCAGGTTGTTAAGGGAGAGGGATAAAAGGGGAAGGAGAAAGAGAAGGGTATATCCAGTGTGTGAAACAAAGATGGTCCGAGATGGGGAGAGGGTGGGGAGGAGGGAAGTCATTTAAGAGAGTGCATGCAACTGGAGTTGGCAAAATGTGGCTCGAGCAGTTAATATCTTCCTCCCCAAAATGTCCTTCCTTCTGATAATAAAACAAAATCACTACCAAAACCTAAAAAATGATTGAGGCCATGCTAAGGAAACAAATAAGAGGTTTCATAAGACCATAACGAACATGTCAGTAACCCTTGGTCTAATCTGGAAACAAAGTTCACATTGCTCTTGGTGGCCTCACTGCTTTTCCCTTGAACCCTGTCACAACAGATCTTTTCAAACTTGACCCTGGCAGAGCATAAACTGGAGAGGGGCCAGTGTAACCTACACACTTCCTCAGGGACTCTGGGAGGCCTACATGCAGGAGGATGGCTCAGTGTTCAGAGCGAACCAGGACAAGGCCAGGAGGTGCGGAGTCGAAGGCAAAGCCCTGCACCTGGGACACTGTCCTGGGGGGCAGGGAACTCACCCCTGAGTACAAGAGGACAGAGGGGTGTGAGCTCCTCCCCCAGAGAAACCTGGCGTCACTGTCAGGGCTCAGCCACCTGACCCATCAGTGGCATCTGCCACACCTGCCACCCCCTCCTTCCTGAAGCATTTCTTCTCTTGGATCCTGGGATAAATTCCCCCTGGTTTTCCTCTTCTCCTTCATACATGGTTACTCTTTCTGAGAGTCCTTTTTTTTTTAACTTTTATTATAGAAAACTTCAAACATGTATAAGAGTACAGAAAACAGTTCAGTGAAGCCCTAGGGTGTCCACGATTGTTTCAACAAACATCAACTTGTGGCCCACCTTGTTTGTCCTAGACCCCAACCCACTTTCTTGCTCCTATGGATTATTTTGAAGTAAATCCCAGTCATCACATAGAGTATTTCAATGTGCATCTCTGAAAACTCTCTTTTTAAAACCATAACTTCAATGTCATCAACCACACTCCCCCAAAATCAACGATGACTCCTTAATAGCATCGAACGTCTACTCAGGTAGAGTTCTCATTTCCCCACGTGTCTATTAAATAGTCATTTTTTTTTTTACTGTTCATTTGTTTGAACGGCAATACAAACACGGACCACACATTGCTATTGTTTAATGTCTCCTATGGGTCTTAATTTATAGTCTTCCTCCAAGTCTCTTTCTCTTTTGCTTACAATTTTTCTGTTGAACTAGATTGTTTATCTGTAGAATTTCCCATAATCTGGATTTTGCTGATTGCATCCAATGGTTTCTTTAACACATTACTCTGTCCCTTTTTATTTCCTGTAAATTGGTAATTAGCTCTAAAGGTCTAATGAGATTCAAGCTACATTTTGGCAACACTTTACAGGTGGTGTTGGAAATAAGAAATATATTGTTGAATCTTTTTATAATGTCAGAAACCTTTGACGATCATTGCCTAATGATTAATCCCATTAATTCAGTAGGGAGATGCAGAGTGGTGGTACCATTCCTCTCTCATTCCGCTGTCATTTACTAGCTGTAACATTCAATGAAAGAAACTTCCTTCATCAGCTATGTGGTCACCCTGAGATACAGCTCATACAAGAAAGTCAACCTGCCTAGTTCACTCCAGAACCACTCTGGCTTGCTGAATGACCACGGGTCACCTCGTGTCTCTGAACTTGTTTTCCCATTTAGAAAATGGGAACGACCATATCCCCTGACTCACTGAATTGCTATAAAGACTAAAGAAAATAATACCTGTAAAGTTCCTGACATGCAAGCATTTCACGGATGTGAACTACTGTCCTTATTTTCGCCTCTAGAATGAGCATTTGCTGACCTTCCCAACCAGCACAGAGACACAACACAAGGACGCTGAGCAAGGTTTGGCTTTTCATCACCGGTCATCACCACAGGCCTTTTGAGCCCTCAACAGAGCTGTGTGCAAGGAGGCTCATCCCTCCGCCTAGCGCTCCTTCCTGATGCGTATGACAATCACTAGCAATCTGCTTTGCAGAGGGCGGGTGACCCCAGCAGCTGGTGACGGAATCACGCAAGGCAAGCGCTAGGGTCTCCGGGGTCCTGGGCAGTCCTGCCTCTCCGGGAAGAGCTCCAGGAGGCAGAAAAAGTTAAATGGTGCCCTTTTGCAAGATCTTTAGTCTAAGATGCCCTTTCTTTGGAAACTTCTGTTAGGAAGTATTTACTCTTCTCTGGTTTGAGCAAGTCAGTAAATTAATTTAACCCCATTGTCAGAACAGTTGGTTGCTCATTTATAACAATAAGAATTTTATAAGGCTTTGTAAAAACCACTCAGGCATGCTTAGGAGCTAAAGGCAGTCGTCTCAAAATTGGCTCTGAGTTTGATTTCTGTATTTCTGTGCATATTAAATCTTTATATTGCCACTTACATCCTCTTAACGGTCTCCACTTAGTGAAGGATCCTGGAGCCTTTGGTAGAAGTTATAAAACTAAGAAGCCATTTGTAAGTCAATCTACTTCTGTTGTAAAGGTAAATCTAATTTTAGTGGCTTAACATCAGAGGTTGAGTTCTTGAGTTTTTAGGAGTCTGTGCCCTTCAGCCTTTATTTAGAAGAGCACAGGGACAATTGGGGTAGCGTAAAGGGAGATGATAGTCAGGAGGGGTTTTTCTCCTTTTGAGGCCTAGGAATGAAATGCTGTTTCCTCAGTATATGCTTGAGTTTTATTGACCTCTGGGTCAAACTAAACTTATTAACTGCTTAGCCCTGAAAAATCTACTTAAACTGAGCCTCAGTTTCCTTGTCTGTGAAATGAGACAATAAAAGTATTGCTCAAGGATTCCAGAACACAGTGTAGGTGAAGGACTGAGCAGAGGGTCTGGCAAATTTTAAGGACCCATTAATTACTAGCTATTTTCATGATTATAGTTATTACCAGACTCCTGTCACAGTTGGCCAGGTCTGATATCACAATTCTTGTCAAAACAATAATTAGTTGGAATGTTACTTAACCATAAAAAAATGAACAAAGTCTTGATACAACTTAGATCTTAAGGGCATTAGACTGGGTGAAAAAAGTCCATCTCAAAGGGCCATGTAGTTTGATTCTGTTTACATCACATTCTCAAAATGATAAAATTATAGAGATAGAGAACAGATTTGTAATTGCAAGGGTAACGTCAGGGATGAGTTGGGGGTCTGTGGCTAAAAGGAGGAGCGTGAGGCACAATTTGGGGGGATGGACTAGTTCTGCATCTCGATTGTAGTAATGGTGTTCATCTGAATCTACACGTGTAAAAATGGTATAGCAACACACATGCACACACGCACACACGTTGCTCCAATGTGAATTTCCTGAGTGAAGTTGTTTTATAGTTACATAAATGGAACCATTAGGGAAAACTGGGTGAAGGTTTCATGGGACCTCCCTGCACTATGGTGGCAACCTCCTGTGCATCTGTAATTACTTTAAAATAAACATTTTTTAAAACAATATTTAATGTTTACACTATGCAGTCTAAATAACTCAGAGCTGAGCCACAGTGTACATTTCCTTTCCTTTTTACGTTTACATATCCTTTATCATGTGACTTTTTTCCTCTAGATTTAAAAATTGCCTCATAATTTATTTGCCCTGATTTGCTATTTACCTAGAACCAATTCTTCCCAAACTAGCCAAACAGTGAAATCCCCTCAATGTGGTCAAGTACATTAGAAAACTATCCATTCCATTCATTTCTTGGTGACATTTCCCCTGGAACTCTCTGACAGCTGCAGTCCAGCTCCAGCATGGTCTTGCTATGCTCTAGGCTGATTCTTTATCCATTTGCATAGGAAAATATCTGGTCGTCTATAAACCGAAGTCTTAAACTGTAGATTTTACTGGATGCTGGGATTTCTGAATGTGTAATTTTTTTTTTTTTTGCCTTCCTGCATTTTCTGATTTTGCTGCAAGGAATTTATATCATTTGTGTTATGCCATCATTATATCTCTTACCACAGAAAGAGACAGGAGGGCATAAAGTCCAGAAAAAAATAATATAAGGTCTAACTTACAGCCGAGTGAGCACATATGTGAATCCTGGGGAATATTCAATCAAGCCTGTACTTCTCTCCAGCTGTCTTTACACAGTGGTAGTTGCTACCGGGGCCTCCTCTGTGTCCTCATCTTGACTCTCCCTTTGCACACGAGGGGAGGGCTCCAGATGCTTGGCAGGAACCAGAAGGTCATCCCTCATTCACAGCAACCACCCCATTCCTGCCAATACCTTCTCACTTCCACCCTCTCTCATTTTCCTCTTCCAAATCCCTTAGACATGTTTAGTCCCCGTGTCTCCCACCCCCAGCTTAGGCTATGACCCCAGTTACTGGTCATGCTGGCAAATGTTCATCCTGCAGCTGGACAGGGAGGTGGCATGTAAAGGAGCTTCAGATCCTGAAGCTGGAGGATGGCAAAGCAGGGGCCCCGGCAGAGTGGGGCGCTTGGAAGACAGGCAGACCTCTCTCACTGCCAAATTTAACCTCCTTCTGATCGTCACACCTTCTTAGACCAAAGAGTCTTTTATCTCCTTTCCAGACTTGGATTATTTTATAAAAAGTGACCTTCTCTTAGGTTCCACAAAAGGAGGTGGACAGGAAATTCCACCAAACTTGGGTAAAAGGAAGTAAAAAGGAGTGTTTGGGCTGGAAGGGATGAGGCCTTTCAAGCACACAGAAGGGGTGGTGCCCTCTTCCTCTCAAAACGAAGCTGGACGTGGCAGGGGCCCTGCTGGGGCCCGTCTGGGGGAGCCGGTGAAGTGCTACACCCCCCCCCCAGTTTCACGCTAAAGAGCCTCACTTGCTCCCTACAAGCTCGTGGAGTGTGTGGAATCTCAGAAGCATGTGTATGTGCGACAGATTCTAAAGAAAATAGCTTTAAATCTCAGCGTGTCCAGTGGAAACAAGCCTTGCTGCCTCAGAAATTCGGAGGCAAAACCTGTCAAACAAACCCCAGACCAATCTCAGGGATTGTCTGCTGCTGATTTTCTGTGAGAGATTTTGCTGTCTTCTGGTAAAACAAAAGCACGTTTAACAGGCCCTGAAATTCCCCTGGCTGGATCTGTTTTACGTTCAAGAGCAAAGTCATTAACGGTATTTCAGGTAAGTCTTGTGTTCTCTATCTTCTCTAATCTCTCAAGGTTCTTGAGTATATTAAAAACACTTCTCAGGAACATTATAAGAAAAATGATCTTGCAAAGTACATCTCACCATACAGCGGGGTTTTTTTGTTGTTTTGCCATGTCCATTCCACAGTTCCCTTTAACAAAATGTCATGATTCAAGTACAGAGGTCCTGGGAAATGCTTGGCATATTAAAGCATTTTGAAGTTGCTAATCTGATTTAAGAAATGGTCCAGGTAACCTATGTTGAAGACATATCAAACCGTCACTTCGTATGTAGTATCTTTCCGTAAGTGTATAAAAGACCTTGGAAATCCTTAATTTGATCAAGATCATTCACCTTGGCAAAGTACCTCTGTGCAGTTAGCCAGCAGTGACAGATGAAAGCAAATCTGGGTATTTGCATAAAACAAGAGGAGCTGTGATTTTACTGTGAAGGCAGAACACGGCCTGGGTGCAACCCCAAAATCTAATTATTACAAGTAGAGGCAGTGAGCAAATCTTTTCACCCTAAATAAAAAATGTGTCTCTGTTATTACGATCTTCTCTCTCTCCCTCCCTCCCTCCCTCTCTTTGTGAGGGCATTCAGCCACTTGCACAGACAAATTGTTAACAACAGAAATAACAAAAAATGGTTCGTTGAAACACTCAGAGTTTTTCTTAAAAATCCCAAGAAGTTAGAGCCTTATGGGCAAGTGCATGAATCACGGGGAAGAGATGAGCTATTTATTATTTAATTTAATTTTTGTGCCAAAGGCTGTCTCTTTAATGATGGGACAATGTTGCTTAAGCCTAAGAGAGACCTTAGGCTCCTTACCTTAGCCCAAATCTTTTGAGGACAAGACAGAATTCTTTTCCTCTCTCCCTCCTCCACCCCTTCCTTCAGGCTCTGCGGCCTCCTGGAATCTCTACGAAGTCTTCGTCTCTGCTCCTTTTTCTGAGTTTTAACAAAACTGAAATCTTCACCCTACTTGTCTTTTTCTGTTGCGCTGTATTTCTAAAAAGTTTTTTTCTGTAAGGATGTACAGAGCAACTATAAATTGGGCTTATCTCTGTGGAAGTAGGGTGGGAAAGAGAGGACTTTTAATTTGGCTGCCTTCGGCTCTATTAAAATTTTGTTTCACCGTAGGGATATATTACTTCTATGATTTTTAAGTATTTTTTTCCTGATTTCAAGTAATGTATGTTTCTTATAGATTGTTTATAAAATAGCCAAAAAATATGAAAAGGGAAAACTCAAAAACCATTCTCACCCTTGGCTGTCCGTAGTGAGCCAGCCTCTGCAGTGTGGACGCTGTTCGGCACCTGCCAGGGGGGCAGCGCGGGGCTTCGGCGGGGGGCAGCGGACCCATGGTGGGAGAAGCTATCCTGGGGTCTAGTAACTTTCATACTCTCTCAACTAGTCACTGTTTTTGACTTCATCCTCCCTTGCCCCCACTTTCTTGAGACCTTCTGGGTTCTGAGGAGCAGACTGGCTTGCTTCTGGTTCCCCCACGGCCCCCTTGACACACCCTGTTGATGTGGCATGTCAGTCAATGCTCATCTGTTTGTTTTCAAGCTTCTAAAATTTTATGGAGTTCTCTTATATGCTCTGCTTCACCCTTATGGATTTTTGCCTTTTCGATCCTTTCAGGTAACTTTGCAGGACTATCCCGGGAGGTAGAGGTAAACATACACTCTATCCAACTTGCCATCTTTAGGAGTGGCCACAGATGGCCTGAGATATTTTACAATATTTTTAATGACTACTCTTGCATACAGATGTGCCATCATTTATGTAACCTTGTCTTACCTGTATTATTTTTTCCTGTGCATTTTTGCCTGTATTATTTCCTTAAGATGTGGACCTGCTGGAAGGAAGAATATGAGCAGTTCAAAGACTCTTTGCAGGTTCATCCTCACATCCTCACATGGTCATTTTACACTCCGGCTGAGGTGTATGGGGTGCTCCCTCCCCTCTTCCTGGGAGCCTGCCGTCTCCCTTTCTGCTCCACTCTATCTTACATTGTTTCTCCTTGAATCCCTGACGAGTGGTCCTTGCTTCTGTTGGGCTGCCGCTCACAACACATAGCTCCTCTGGGCCTCAGGGAATCGCATCTTGCTCTGAGCTCACCTAACCAGGCTCAGAATATACTTCCAAAACACTCTACAGGGCTCCTTTCCAATAATGTTTTGCATTTTGCTTTTCGCCTGAATTCCTTTTGGCTCTTCCATATAGGAAGCTTCAGCTGGATGCTGGGCCTTTGCTTTTCAGCTTGTTACCTCCATGGCTTATGCTGTGTTATATTCTCTCTGCTCATCTATCTACTTGTTGGTGGGATGAATATTTGTGGGTTAGTCTCATTAGGCTGTATCTCAGAATCTCACAGGCAATTGCACGACTGAATCTGCCTATGATTTTGTTGGTCGACTCTAGTGAAAAGAGGGCTTGCTTAAAAACTAGAAGAGTCCTGCGTATGGATACAATCTCTTGCCAAAAATTTGCAGGGTAAGATGCTCAAGCTGCTGCATTTCTCACTGTCTGTTTGAGAGAGTTTGCTGACTTGAGTATATCCTGGGGCGGGAGGAAGAAGTCCTTGGGTGGGGCATGGTCCACATTGGGCTCACCCTCTCATGGTTCCAGTCACATGTGGAAGCCCCAAGGAGGTTCTAGCACATTTAAACCCTGACTCATAACAATCCTGAGAGTCTACCTCAGTGGCAGGGGCACCTTAATTCGATTTATTCTTCCTGTAAAGGAAGTACTACCAACACCCTGTTGAGTAACACCTGAAGTCACAGAAACACAGCACTGATTTCGGTTTCTAGTGACAATATCACAAAAGCCACAAGATCGGTATTAGACTCTCTGAAATTCTCTCTAGGCCTTTTTTTTTTTTTGCTCCTTTTGTGTTTCTGTCAGTTCATATTTTCTTTGTCCATTTCTGTTGTTTCATTCTCCTTTTCATGTTTCCATCTCATTAGTTTTTCTACCCTTCTTTGCTCTTCCTCACTCAACAGGTTATAATATAAAATTCTTCTACCATCTACATTTTGGCTGTGTGTACTGAATAGCTGTCCATTTCCAGTTCTAAATGTTCAACAGTTTTCTGTTCCCAATTTTAAAGGAAGATGATTGAAGTCTTTTCATGTCTTTCTCTCTAAAATACCAATTGCTTTTGAACCATTTGCTCTTTGGGTTGAATTTTTCCCCTCTGTGGGTTAGTATGACAAGGGCTCTTAATACAAATATGTATTCCTTGACTAACATTTCCAAAATGCTATGAAGAGTCTGCCATTTATTTGAGTAATTTCTCTATGTCCATATATCCTATTTTTTGGTCATTTTAGGTTTTATTATTAACATAAAAATAATATTTTTTTCAAATATGCTAATAAAATTAACAGCTAACATTTATCGGGTGCCAGTCATTCTTCTTGGGAATTTACAGTAATCGCCAACTTTGAGCTCTACTGATATGTCCCCTTCTTGCTGAGGCCTTCTCTGGCCACGCCATCTAAAACGTCAACCTCCTTGAGCCTTTCCATCTCTTTTGCTTTGTTTCTTCTCCTTAGTGTTTATCCCTAACATATTATATTTTTCATTATTTAGCTCCTTATTCCTAACTTTCTGGAATACATGCTCCCTGAGAACATAGGTTTTTGTGTGCTTTGATCATTGTTATATACCTGAACAATACCTGGCACATAGTGGGCCCTTGTGCACTTGTAAATACTTGTTGAATGAATAAATGAACACATTTAATCCTCACCACAACCCCATTAGATATTATCCCCCTTTTAAAGATGAGAAAACTGAGACACAGAGCAGTTAGGTAACTTGCTAAGGATATATAACTTGCAAGTGGAAGAGCTGGTATCCTAACTCCAGCACTCTGGTTTCATGACCTTTGTTTTTAGGAACTACGCATGTTCAGGTACCCACTATCCACATTTATCTTTTAAAAGAAAAAAAATGTTAAGGAAAAAAAGTTATAGGAACAGCAGAAGCACCATTTTTAACCCTTCCTCGTTCGGATGCCCTCCGGCCCTCCTCAGAGGTAACCACTATGCTAAGCCTGAGGTGTCGTGTCCTTCCCACCTCCACTTGCATATTTTACTGCTCAGAACTGTCTTCCCTGTGGCTTCTGAGCCACCAATGAAAACTGTGTGGAGGGTGAGAGGACCTACATAATTGAAAATTCCCCAAATCCATCTCTCAAGGGAGGTATTGACTGCTTTTGTTCTTTTCACTCTCCTACTATTTTTTTTTCCTTTTCTACTTAGAGGCACTCATTTTTCTAGCTGAAAATAGCAAACCTTATCAGACTGGAATAACAGTCCTTCTTGCTGTAGTATTTTTCCCCAAAGAAGGGATGAATTTGAGCCTCGCTCTCTGCTGTGTACGCACAGACCTATTCAGAGCCAAAAGAAGAAAATGAAGGAGGGGAAAAGCCCTGGCTTACTCATTTTAAAACAAGGAGCTGTAGCTTGTAACCACCCTGCCTCTGACAAAGGCTGACCACGGGACAGTGTGCACTGACTCGGGCCACAGGGCATGAGGACTCTGCATTACGCATGGTGACCTTGCAGAACTACCAATAAAGAAAGACATGTAATGAAGGCTCCAAGTCTGGCCCTCTGAGTCCGGGCAGTTCTCCGCGGACAATGGCCACTGGATTGGGGTCTGCTGCCCATATCATCATTGCCATCCCCTCTACTGGTTATGTTAACTCACTGCTATTCCTGTCACTTAAGACCTCACCAGTCTTGTTTCAGGACTGTCAGGAAGACGCAGGGAGGTCTTCCGAGGCAGCTTCATTCAATCCAGGCGCTTCACCTTGTGCTGCCGGGAATGCTCAGATCTGCTGTTGTAGACGAGCACATCTTAAGCTAAGGGGAAGCCCGCTCCTAGTTTCTGCTGAAATACTTCAGTCTCTACCTTCCTTGAGTCATCACAGCAAAAAATAAACGGCACCATGAAAGCCCAGGTCCAAAATCAGTATTTTCATATTCTTAAGAACATTTAAATAGTATTTTTTTCCAATTTCATTTTTAATGTATTTTATAAGTGCAGAGGTAATATAGGATGGTTGTAAGAACTGAAATAATATATAAATACATACCTTAGAAATTTAGAGGCTTTTGTTACCCCACCTCATAGATGATTAACAGTTTGATGGATAGTCTTCCAGACTCTTTCATCATTTGCACATTTTTCATGTATGTGAAACTGTGCTTTATAGCCCTCTGTACTTCCCATAATAATTATTCTCCCATTTCCCTTCTACTTATTCGTTTAACATGCCCTTCCTGTTGGACCGCGGTCCCATGAGGACCTAGGCCCTGTCTTAGCTGTTGTGCTCCCGGAGTCCACCACTGCGCCTGGTACACAGTGGGCACTCAGTGGAAACTTGCTGAGTGAGTGGTTCTCACTCTGGCCATATGAAGCAGGAAGAACAGGCTCTATAATGCCTTTACACTGATGAGGAAACAGTCTTGAAAATGATTCAAGACTGGTCTACGGTCACAGCTATTAAATAAGTAGTGGAGCTGAGTCTTAAGCCCAAGTCTTCTGATTGTGAATCAAGAGCTCTTTCCATCAAAGTACATCTTTCCTTTAATAACCACCAGAAAACCATGGCCATGTTCCCAACCAGAGATTTAACTGTATCCAACCTACCCTGCGAAGTCTCCATTTCACATGGGAAATGCATTCAGTCTTGACATTTTTGAGTTGGAAGTAAATCAGTTGGAGAGGAAAGATTATCCTTCAGTATCTCAGAGGATAAAATGGGGTCCAGGGAGGGATTTGGAAGGTTGCTTGACCCTTCTGATAGAAGTGTGGGCCTCTCTGAACTCTTGGCTTGCTCCCACACCCCTGGGTTCATGGCTGCAGACAATTAGCCTCCAGCAGCTCAGGCAAGCTTAGGTCTCCATGGAATTCACTGGAGATGAGGATGTGTGTGCCCTGCAGCACAGAGAGGCTCTGCACAGCCAGTTCACTGTGGAATGGCATTTCTGTCCAAACACTCAAGGTTGGCGAAAGAATAATGGAGCTGCAATTGGTCCCGAGATTCTCAGGCACAAGGCTCCTGGGAAGAGACTGACCTCCCAAATGACTCTCTTTTGTGGTTTAGTCCTTTTTTTTCTTGCCACTCTTACAGAGAACTTAGCTCCTTTATTTTCAGAGGGGACAATTTTCTTCAGGGAGGAATTGTGCCAATTCTTCAAAATCATATTGCAACTTCAAGGACGTTTCTCTTTCTGCTCTTGTTTTGATTTTTGTAAGCCAGTTTCAGTTAGTGATCTGGTATAAAAGAGAAGCCCTTTCAACACTCATGGCTTGAATCATAGAAAAAGAAATCTTTCCTTGTTCCTACTTTTTTTTCTTTCTCTTCTCTCCTCCTCTTTCCTCCCTTCCTTCGTTTCTTCATCCAGCCTTCCCTCCCGCTGCTCTTCTTTTTACCTTCTTACATACAGCATTTTTTACAAATATATTGTTTTGTGAAGTGCTTTCTTCAAAGAAGACATAGCTCAGTATTTTTTTCAAAAATAGTATGCAAAACTGACTTAACCAGATATTTTGCAAGTCCCAACCACTAAAGCAATGAAATTGGATGGCTTGATCATGGACAGATCAAGACTATAAAACTCATGGAGTTCCAAGGGTATTATGGGAATTAAGTGTATTATAAAAGTAATATTTTTCAAATCAGTGGAGAAAAGATGGATTAGTCAATAAATGGTGATGAAAGACACTGGCTAGCCATTTGGAAAAAGTAAGCCTGGATCCAAACCTCATTTTTTATATCAAAATAAAATCTAGAAATAGCACATCAAAAGTTTAAGTAAATAGTAAAACCATAAAAAAAGATAAAAAGTGAAAATTTTCAAAATTTGAGGATGGAGAGACTTTAATAACATTAAAAAATTCAGAATATAAAGTACTGGTAGATTTTGCAAAACCAAAATTAAATCTCACCAAAAAGTAGTGTACATTTAAAAGGTTGAATGATAGAGGGCAAACTATGAAAATATATATGGCCTGCATAAAGTTGATACCTCAAGATGCAAAATACTTTTCTAAATCAATAAAATTTAGTTATCTATCCTCCTGTTAGGGTAGTAGGATTTGGGACAATTTTTACTTTCTTCTTTACAGCATTTCCCACTTTTTAGTTATTTTTTTTACAGTATGTTTACTACATTAAACCCATGATCAGTTTGAAAAGAAAACACTTTAAAATGCAGATAACATCTTTTTTAAATATTTAAATCTATAGCCCCAAGTAATTTTTCCAGAATAATCTAATGGTTCTGCTTACAATATTAACCATTACACTTAGCCTTCAATATACTCGTGAGGTAAGATAAGACCAACTGGACAAAATAAGATTCATGAGGCATAGTGGGAAAAAATCATAAGACCAGTAAATTTTAATATAAAATCACAGACACCACAAGGAGGTCATTTGTTCTTTCAAAACCTGACTTGAATCAACATTTCTGCATTAAAATTTGACCTCTTTTTTCTAGGATAAAGTTCATTAAACAAGTGCAGTTTAACTCCCAAGTAGTTACTTTTAGTGCTAAGGTATTTTCTCCTTAATACAGAGTTGGGCTTCTTTTTCTGTCCTTTTTTTCCTCATATCTAATTTGTACCATTAAATAAAATGTATAATTAAAATTTCAGTTTTACTGAAGCTGTACGTAGCATTAAAGGAATCATGGATCATTCAGATAAGCTATTTCGTTGAATGTCACGTCACATAAATTTACATAAAGCAGCAAAAGTCTACACAGCCTCTAAAAAGTCTTCCAAAAGAGAAAAGGGAAAAAACATATTTTTATGGAGCACCTCCAGTTTGTCAAGCCCTCTCTTGGGCTGCTTTATTTATGTCATCTCATTTGCCCCTTAGGGCCAAGGGGTGAAGTCAGCATTATCACCCCCATTTTACAGTGAGAGAAGAGACTCAGAGAAGTTAAATGATGTGCTGGAAATCACACCCCCGATTCAAGCATCCATGAAAGACCATTTTCCTGCCCCCATGAACTTTCTCCCACATATATCTTCTGTTATATAGGAGAACTCACACAGTTGAAGTTCCCTCCGTGCTTCTGGATGTCCTTTGGTGTCTGAAACGGTCTGCACGCTGCAGATGCTTCCCGCCAGCTGCTGCGAGGCATCCGCATGCCTTCCTGGGCTCTTGCTCAAGGGGGGGAGTTACCCCCGCCCGCGCTTACAGTCCAGGGTGGGCACCTTTGCCTCAGCCAAGGCCACTGGAGTCTGGCCTCCCTTACTGCCTAATCTGACCTCTAGCAGTTACTGGCTTCAGGGACACGTGTGTTTTGTGTTTTGGTTTTTTATGTTTTATTCACCAGCACATATGTCTAATGCCCGGAGGAAGAGTGGCAGAGAAGCCCAGGCGCTGGCATGGCTCTGCCAGCTGCTTGCCTGAGAAAGAGGGAGGTTCTTATACGTGGCCTGACAGTGTGCAACTTCCATGACAGAATGCATGAAAAATGCTTCTCACAGGGCCTAGTGCTGCTAGAGTGCTTCAAAAACCTGAGCTGTCACTGCGGCTCTCTCCCGCCCTTCAGGTGGCAGCCCTCAGCCTAGTCTCTGAGGCCCACCTAATGGCGGAGCCCAGTTACCCTTCCCTGTTTGACTGTGCCATTGCATCTGAGCCAAGGCGTGTGCTTGCCACCTGCCTTTGGGATACATTTTTCCCCGGCCAGGTCCCTAAGCCCCAGCCTGCCCACCCTCTCACTGAGACTGTGGGCATCCCAGGCTCACTGGATTCTAGGATGGCCCCATTTAGGCACAAGCCTGCACTGGGGATAGACTCGGGTCTCCCCTAGACCCTAAAATAGCCCAGGCTGATATGCTCGTGGAATCAATGTTGAATTATTAAATATTTCCATTCTGATAGTTCTGCCAGAAATGTGTTCCAACAGAGTAAGGTGGGAAGCTCATGAGGGAGCGCCATTCAGGGGAGCCATCAGCTGCCGAAGGTGGGCTGCCTCCATCTCTGCACATCAGAGCTCCCAGCACAGCTACCCTCCTGGGCCAAAATGGAGCTCTTGTGAAGCGCCCTCTTCCCAAGCCTTTCTTGCCTCCCTCACCCCCGTCCACTTTTCTGAAGTCCCTCAGTGTATTGCTGCTAAGTGGTAGATGCTAAGGGCTTTCCCCTTACTAGTGGCCTTATTGAGAGAAGGACAGGCAATTCACAGCAAACTTGATCCACATGCTGGCTAGGACCCTAAGAGATGGAGAGGGGACCCAGTTATAAGTGCTCAGTGTTTTCTGCCAAACCCCAGCCTCACATGATTAACACACCTCCATTCCTTTGCTTCCAAGTACACCCATGCTGTTCCCTCTGATTGGAACGCCTTTCCCCCGTCTCTGTCCTCCATAGTCCTTAACGCCTCTCCACGAAATTTCCAGACCCCCGCAATCATGATGCTCTGATCACCCCTCTGTATTAGCAATTTTACATTCCTCCATGTGTACATGAGACCCCATATGTTTTGATCTAATTGGTCTTTTGTTATCTCATTTCATATTACACATTTGAGAACATTGCTCCAAAAAGGGGCCCATTTTCTCCCTGATTTCCAAAGGCACTAAAGCGGTTACAAATCCCTGATCTAGATTGTGTTGAATGACCCGGGAGGGTGGAGACCATGCCATAGTTCTCTTTGCCCTCCACGTCTAGCACTGCCCAGCACCCAGGAGGTGCTCTGTGCCTGTTTGTGGACTTGAACCGGGCCGGGGACAGTCCTCACAGCCCATCCTGGTAGTGAGGCCCCACGCAGCACATGCTGCTCTGGGAGGTAGTGTGTCTGGTATCAAGGCCCAGGGTCACTTCAACTTCACATGCACTGCTTGGCTGCTGTGGTGACCGGGCCTCAGCTTGGCCTTGGCGGTCCTGCCCTGCTGACCCCCTCTGAGACCACATCGAGCTGGGATCCAGCCGTGAGTGTGCACATGGCTTTTCAAGGTCACACAGAAGGCTCCATCTTAGGTCTCAGAATCTCAAGTACTAAATATGGTTTCTGCAGAACTTCTTTTGGCTAATTTGTCTTCTTTAGTATCCAAGGAGGAAAACCAGATTCATTGTTCTGCTCTCAATAAAGTTCAATCTGGAGAAGCAGAAGGAAGCTGGTGGTATCTGCTCAGTTATGCAAGCCTGATTTTCACTCAAGCTGATTGATAGTTACATGAGCATACAAAACTGATACAACTTTTATGTCCCTAGAAATTCCTCGTTACACATTTTACACGTCCTTAAGGATTTTCAGTAGTGAATGGTTCACAGTCAGGGATGTTCTAGGAAAATCCGACTAACGAAATGCATGGAGTCAGAGCCGAGAGGGAGGGGGAAGGGGGCAGCCGTCTCTGAGTATCTACCGCATCCCAGACCCTGCATCAGGCATGGCCCAAACCTTTTCTCACTTATTCTCAGGGCAACCCTCCAGGCTAAGTACGATGACCCCCCTTTATAAGCAGGGAAGCTGTGATTCAGAGAAGGTCATAAGGCTCTTGTCCAAGGCTACACAGCTAGTGAGGAGCAGGGCCAGGGGGCTCAGCTCTGTCCACGACATCTTCCCCGTCTCAGGTGGCCGAGGGGGGCAGATGGGAGCTCGACCTGGATCTCTGGAGTGACAGGTGTTTGGCCCTTTCATCTGGGTCTGTCTGACTGTCCACGGCTCCTGCCACAGTCCGTGCTGACTGAGTGAAATGTCCAGTGCTTTGCTGATAGTAAGCTGAGCAACAAGGTGGAAGCCCAGACGCCCTAGAGTAGGTGGCCACACTTGGCCAGCCTCCGCAGAGCCGTGGACGGAACACTGGCTTTTCTGAAAGGCCCCAGTTCTTGGTTGTCGCAGTGCTGCGGGCCCTTCCGGCCACATCTTACCTGCTCTCTCCTCTAAACATCCTCACAGTGGCATCCTCTTCATTTTTTCTTGTAAATCTGCCCCAGCAGAACCTTCATAGATGAATTTCTCCCTGACTCTGGTAAGGCCTATAGTGTACCCCTCCCAGAGCCATTCATACTTTCCAGGAACCAAAAACTTTACACATAAGGAGTGAATTTATGACTGTGAAGTCTTTGGAGGTGCTGGGTTAGGTAGTCTGAGAGAAGGTAAGGGAACTGGGGGAGGGAAGGAACGTCTTCCCTGTGAAGCCCTTGAAATTACATTTAGAGGGCAGTTGTCAATAGTAAACATAGTCCCTTAAAAGTCAGTGTCCAGGCGGGAACCCTGGGCTTGGTTCTGAAACTACTGGACCGGTCCTCCCTGAAACCTTCTCTTGCACCCTTTTAAAGCCCCTGGAAGGTTTGCATGGTGCCACTGTATTTCCTTTTGCTTTTCTCTTCACCTCTTTGCAACAACATCTCCTTTACCTGCCGAATGGCTGCTACACTCTCTGCAAACATCATGGTACCAGGATAAAGGATGAGTTGGGGCAGGCCTGACTGTTAGGTCTCAGAGGGGATCAGCCCTGAGTCAGGCTGGCATCTTCGGGACAAGATGACGCCAAAACGCAGTCCCTGCCCTCAAGGCACTTTTAGTCTGGCGGAGGCATGTGGTGACTTTAAAAACATGTCCACATATTTTTGGTACCTGGAAGTGGAGTGTTACCATACAGAAACCTAAAATGCGGGAATGGCACTGAAACTGGGCCTGTTGGATGAATAGATGGGTGGATGGATGGATGAAAATAGGTATTTTTAAAAGGGCAAGGCATGTTCTAGAAACTGAAATTATTTTAGAATTACTAGAGCAGAGGGTCCATCTTTGATGGAAGTAGCAGGAACTTTCTTCATTCAAAAACTACTTCTTGCATGTTTTATTCCTGAGATTATGCTACTAGCAGAGACTGTAGTGATGGGCCAGACCACAGAGTCTGTGAAGCTGGGAAGGTGACCTGACTGGAATCCGGGCACATAAGCTCTTTGTCTCCAGAGATTCCTCTCTCTCCCGCTCCTTCATCTAGGGTATTTCACAGACTCTCCACCTCAGCTCTTTCTCTCCCACTAAGCCCTCAGCACCTCCTTATATACTCCCTTGGCGCCCAAATCTGTGCGTCTGGCCCGCACCCTGCCTGAGCTTCAGCATCATGACAGGAAGAAAAGAGTCCCACCAACAGAAGACCCCCTGGGTGAGCTACTGGCCTGTTGCTATGCTCGCTGGAGGGTGCAGGCTGAGAGCCAAAGAGGAACAGCTTAGCTAATGGGAAAGTTTAGAGGTCTCCTGGGGAAAGAAAAAGCGGAGGCACGAATGAAGAAATATTTGTTTCCACTATTTGGTGGGCAATGTTATTATTATTCCCTATCTCCCCTTGAAGTCTTTGGCATATTATCTATTAATCTGTATATAATGTCTATTTATCATGAATACAATATTAATGAATATATTAATATTATATGACTATGTTGTTAATGGAATGTTAATATATAAATCAATATTAGTGATAATGCATTAACATATCTATTTGTTGTTAATAAATGTTGACTGAGTCCCTCGTATGTGACAGGCACAGCTCGGTCATGTGCTGTGGGGTTGGCTCTGTTTGGGAGGTGGGGCTGCCAGAGTGTGCTAAGTACCACATCAAGATGCATGTGGGGCAACAGTTGGGGCCGTCCATGGGGTACCCCACCCCATGTCTGAGTTACACACCCATTCCTCAGATGCTATTTGAGGGCCTTGTATGTGCTGGGTGCTCTTATAGGTACTCGGGAGGCAGAGCAGGTACTTGGACGCGCAGGCAGAGCGCCCTGTCCTCCTGGAGCAGCCATCTCATGGCGTGTGTCTGCCGGCCCCCCTCGGCGTCTCACCTCAACTGCAACATGTCCGAGGTGGAGCTCATGTTCTGACAGTCACCAAAATTGCTTCTTTTGTGTCTGTCATCTCAGTTTGTGGTACCTGTGCTCCATGTCTTAGCAAAGAGCGCCCTTACACATACAGTTGCATAAAACAGAAATATGTTGCCATCCCTCCCTTTTCCTCATGACTAAGTCCTAAGCCCACTCTGCACTGCTAGAAACCAGGAGGGACAACCACTAAGTGTTGCTCTACATGTTTGTGTTCCCCACCATGATGTCTGCGCCATAGCGCCTGGCATACAGGAGGAGCTCGGTAAATGTTTACCCCTAGGAGAGGGAAGACACCGTAGTAAAGTCAGCACAGACTGACCCCCAGACCTTGGGAAATGTGCCGTTATTATCCTCCTCTTCTGCTCTTCTGTCCTCTCCCTCTTACCTTTCCTAAGGCACTGGCTCTGGTTAGTTAATGACAGCTTTTGCTGTCTATTTCAGCTGCTATTTGGCAGCATCCAATCACATCCCTGTCCCTGCTCCAAAATCATCACACTCGGGCCTCTTAAAATCTGTGCTGAATTCCTGTCTCAGCCTGGGCTCACCCTCACAGTTTCCATTCAGCCCACCCGGCTCAGCATACCTGCATTTCTCTAGCAGCCCCCTCCATGATTGCTCGCCCCTCCCTCCGCCAGGGCTACAGGACACTCTCGCACCAGGATCCCGTGCTCCTCTCAACTCAGCAGTGGGGGAACAGCCTACTCATGTAGGTTGCCCACATTCATTCATTCGTTCACTTTACACCTCACTTTGCTCTGGAAAAGGTTTCTGCTGCTTACAAAGATTAAGAAAATGGCAAGCATTATCAAAGCCACTACAATGCTGTGAAGGGTGTTCACTGCATAAGAGCTCCCACTGAGGGGGAAACTGAGAGCTGAAATCCAGCCCATTTGTTATCTGTTCACCACTCCATACAGCCAGGCTACACCTCCTAGAAGCACCTTCTTTTATGAGCCTACATGATCTTCCATGGGCCAGGGTGAGAATTAAAAAAAAGAATGAAAGAAGAGAAAGAGATACAAGGCTGAGGACAAAAGATAACCAGGTCATTAAGATGTGAAAGTACCCAAGGGCAGATATGAGTTCAAATCCCCGCCCAGGTGTTCCCCAGGAAAAACAGAGCTGTATGTGACTTCCAAGACACATCCATGGGCTGAAACAAAGAGAAAGGGAACCACTGGTGGTCTCTGGGAAAAGATCTGAAGGATTTTCAAGAACACATGTCACACTGCTTTGCACACTGGCTGCCCTTGGCCTCATTTCTAGCCACACTGTAACTGGAGAGCCTATTCAGGCAAAGCAAACGCTTTCAAAGGTAAAGGTGGAGCCTTCCCCTCCCAAGTTGGTAAGTCATCATCAGTAGTTCACTGGACTATATTTACACTGGCAAACGCTGGTGCCTGGGCACTGACCCCACCCTACCAGGACAGCTCCCAGGTAAGCATGCAACCACCGTATTTTCTTGGATATTTCCCTTTGCACATTCCTGTTCCTGACTCTGATATGAATTCTGTGAGTGGAAAAGGGAAATGGGTCCTGTAAGGCTACAAGACTCCCAAAGCTGAAAAATAAAGATCAGTGGTGGACCCTAACCCTCCCTGCTTGGGCACTACTTACTGGCAGCCCTATACTTGGCAAAACACCTAAAAACGGTGTTTGCTTTAGAATCTAAGGGTCAATACTACAATAAGCTTCTCACCCCAACTGACTGACATTTCAGTAATATGCTGGTAGTTCAGAGCTATTTAAGAATTTAACTCACCAATGGGATAGGATTGTAACCTCTGCTCCTGGCCCAAGGGGCTCAGATTAAGAATTTAATAAAATGTCCTGCTTTGTGTAGTATGTATAATACCTGGGAATAACTACTACAATAAAACAAATAGTAGTTTTTCTTTACCTCAGGCCCACATCTTGTAAGATCCAAGGACTCAAAATTATATTAACAATTACAATCAACAAAAACTATAAAATCTAACAACTCAGCAGATGTTTCAGGAAGGTGACACAGCTTCTCACCTGCCTCCCCACTGGGGAGTGGTGTCTGGCTTTGTATGGGGCTGCCTCCCCACCAAAGAGCTGGGGATTAGGGAGGTTCTCACACAGTCCACCTTCCTGGAGCCTGTCCCATCTCTGCCTCCTAAGTTCTGGGGGTCTTCAGGCCCCCCAGCAGCTCCCACCTGTGTGCTAGCCCCCTGCCAGCTCTCAAAGGCCCAGGCCTCTGGCTTCACAGGAGTTTTTCATCTCTTTCAGGGATTCTCTCAACATCTCTGAGTTTGTTAATTTATAAAATAAGAATATAATTATCTTCAGGTTTTTTTTTTTGAGATAACATATATCAAACACTTAAAGTACCTGGCACGTCAGACCCTCAACAAATGATAATCATTAGCAATCCTAGAAGAAACAAAAGGGTAGAATGTAGGGGTTGCTAGCCTAGGTCCCCTCCGGGTGATCTTCTCTGGCTTAGCTAGAATTCTAGAAGCTAAAGCAGAAAGTGGCCCTTGTCTTACTGCATGCCATAGGCTGTATTTGGGGTAAGGCCTGGATACTGGACACTTGCAGTGAAGACTGGTTTGCATTCACATCACTTTGGAAAGAAAGGCTGAGTAACAGCCTGGAGAAAGGTGCCTAGCTCTTGACGTGGATAAGCAGGTGAGTCTCCTGGAATAGTGTATCACCATCAATAATAAAAGGCTTTTTTATACAGATAGGGCATAAGACACATAGCCACTTCTAAACACTTTTAAAAGTCTGATCCAAACAAAGGAAAATAGCAGCCTTTAAAAAGGTACAATTTCAAATAAATAAAATAAAATAAAATAAAAAGGTACAATTTGACAGTAACACAAACAAAAACATCAAGGAAAGATTATTAGACAGGCTCGTGTCCAAACCCTCATGCTATGTCACTTGGCAGGCAGAGAGACCGAGCTGTCTGCCTTACGGAGCAGAGGAGAAACAATTCAAGTACCTTGTGCAAAAGGAACCAGAGGATACTGCAGATCACACGTTCAGGGGGTGACTCTGTTTATTACCTCTGAAAACCGCGTTAGAAAGGCTTCATTAAAGCCTTGGAGTCAGACAGGGCTCTCATTTTCCAAGCCTGAATAAAAGTGCAAACTGTAGGAGAAGCCACTCCCCTCGATGGACCTTGAGCCCATCTCAAATCAAACCCAAATGTAAACTGTTACTGTCACTGGTGAGATAATCGCTGAGTGAATTTGGTCCCCATACTCTGCCCATAATTCGTTTTTTAAGAATCCGGGGTCCAGCCAAGGGGGAAGCATATTAGGCTGAGCGTGAGAAAGGCTGGGCATCTCTGAGGAGACTTAGTACAAACCCTGCTGGAACAGTTGGGATTCTTCCCACCCACATCACAGAGAGCCAGCTCTAAGGAGCGTAAGCAGATCAGAAGATTTTTTTGGCTCCTGTGACAAGCTGGATTCGGGGCTCAAACATTGCCTGTGAGGTTGGCTTTAGCATTCTAGCTCTCAGCACACAGACTTCATTTTCTCCAGATGATGAGATTTCCCCTGCGCCTCTGCGCGCTGGAGATGGCTGCACACGGCCCCAAACAACCCCTAGAGTCGTTATCCAAGAGCAGGGCGGACGGGGTCTCCTCCAGCTCATAGACTAACGCCTAAAGGCGACTGATTGGCTGTGCTCGAGTCACGTGGCCAACTCTGTGCCAATCACTGTGTCAAGTGCGAGAGGGCTACTCTCATTGGCCAGACTGAAGACGGGTCACCTGAACCACAAGGAATGGGTTCCCCAAAGGAAAAGGTGGCTCTATTTCCAGGGTAAGTGGGAAGCTGCTCAGAGACGGTGAACGTCCTCTACTTCCGGTCAGTTGGAGAGTTCCACAGGGGTGGGGGAGGAGGGTGCAAATTGATAGTAGATCTCTCTCTCTCTGCTGGATAAATTCTAGATATTCAGAAAGAGTGCAAATCTGTTGGCCTTAAATTGGGATACAGGTTTCCATGAAGAGTGTTGGGCCCTCTCCCTACCCTCACCACCCTGCAAGCCCTGGTTCCTAGAGTGACTGCAAAGTCGAGGGCATGGGCGTCTGTGCCACCCAGGGATGGCTTGCAGATACTCTGGGCACATCCCTTCCTCACGTCCTGAACGAACCAAAAGGGTAGCAGGCCCAGACAGCCTGACTTCCTGACAGGGGCCCTCTCCCGCTTTGTTTGCAGTGTACCCAGAAGCCCGCTCCCGGCTCCTGGCGCTCTGGGCTCGCTCTCCTGTGGGTCAGGCAATGTCTATTTACTAAACAGGCCGCACCTTCCTTCCTATCCCAGCACAGCCGCAGGCTCAGAGGTAGTCTGTGCTGAATGCTTGTTGAGGCCCTTTTCCAGCAGGTAAAAGTAAATACTTTGGGAAGAGTTTGGAGGAAAAGTAACCTGGCCTCCCTTTTGGTAGTTTATCCTTGAACTGATGAGAGCTCTTTATAGGACCTGGGTGGTGGGTTCCAGAAGACACACATGTAAACAAACATCCACAGCCCATACACACCTGTTCCCCCTTAGTAGCTGTTAAGTATTGACAGCTCCTTTCCTACAAAAAAAGCATTCCAAACCCAAAGGGTTTTATTTGCTGAACATTTATTTTCCAAACAACACTAGAGGCAGCACCACCTCAGAAGATTCTGGCCCACAGCAGCAGGGAATAAGCTCAGTTTTGGCAAGTATCTCCTACTGCCTCTTGCCTTGATGCTGTAATGGAAAACAGTCAGCAAGGTTGTTTCCTGCAGTGTTCTAAATGCCCGTCTTGGACAGCCCTAGGTGAGTCCAGAGAAATACTTCTATTGTCCTGTCACAGGCTGCACCATGTCTGCCCAGAACTCATATGTTAAAGTCCTAACCCCCCAGGTCCTCAGAATATGACTGTATTTGGAGATAGGGTCTCTAAAGAGGTAATTAAGTTCAAGTGAGGTTATTAGGGTGGGCCCTAGTCCACGATGGCTGGTGTCCTTATAAGAGAAGGAGGTTAGGTCACAGACACACACAGGCAGAGGGAAGATGACGTGAAGACGCAGAGAGAAGGTGGCATTTATAAACCGAGGAGCGAGGCTTTGGAAGAAATCAATGCTTAACCAGACACTTTAATCTTAGGCTTCTAGCCTCCAGAATTAATGAGAAAATATTCTGTCATTTAAACTGTTCAGTCCATGGCATCCTGTTACGGCAGCCCTAGCAAACTAATACATAATAATGCTTTACAACTTACAAAGTTTTTTTTCATACCAGAAATCCCTTCATTTTCACAATTCAGTTGAGTAGACAGTATTATCCTCATTTAACAGATGAGGAAACTAAGACCAAAAACCTATTAGCCCGAAGTCACACTGCGATGAGTAGCAGGGGCAGAGCCCTGGCTTGGAGCCAGACTTCCTGACTCTCAGTCCTGTGTTCATTTCAGCAGACCTGCTTCGTCTGTGCGAAGTGCAGCGTGCCATTGTGGTCATTCCTTTTTCTGCCCATCAGCCATTTAGAGGCAGGTTCCATTCGGTGCCCTTAATCTGGAGAGTGGCTCAGTGATCTGCTGCAGCTTACACAATGGGTTGGTGGCAGGGACCGTATTAAGTGGCTCCTGAAATTCTGGGTCATTGTTAAGTGATGATTTCTTATTTCTTCTGTTCACTCAGCCAAATCCAGAGGCAAGAGCTTTCAGGTGGGCAGCTTTGTTGCCAGGGTGCAACAGTAGTCCCCCCACTTCGAACTCCTGCTGCAGGCCTGCTTGCTGTCAGGGATCCCGAATGCAGACGCTGGAGTGCCTGAGGAGCCTCTGTGGTTTACAGGCCTCAGTGCAAGGGGGGAATTGATTGGGCCCTTAAGTCGCTGCTTTCATCAGTCCCGACCTCCCCGGAGGAGAACTGAACAGAGAACTGGGTTCATCTGGGGTTTGCTTTCAACTTAAACTAGTCAGTCATGTCTTTTTCTGAGAATATTGATTGAAAAGCTGGTATCGCAATAAGCAAAAGAGCAAGACTAGTGAATGCCAGTGGTTCAGGTTCTTGTCCCTTTTGGGGACATGGGGCGGAAGTACAGATCAGGCGGCGAGCAAGATTTTGAAATGACTTTCTTACATAGCGTGTGAACAATAGGAATGGATATCAGAACACATAAAAGAACGGGAGCAGCGTACCCACAGCCTTATCACCCTGCTTTTGTCTCTTCAGGTGGTGTTCCTTTCTGTCCTTGTCCAGGGGCATGGATAATTTTTACACTTATACTCGTGGCTAAGATGGGACTTTATATTTTCACTCAACATCGTAAGATAAGCATTTTTCTTAGTCAGCACATAATCTTCATGATTGTTTCTTTAATGGTCACCTGATGTTATTTGAAGGGCTGGAACCATCATTTGCATCACGTACCATCACGGTGACCATTCGAGTGGCCAAAGTGGAGGAAAAGCAGAGCAGGGAGGACCACTGGGGGCCAGCAAGCTGGAGCCGGGCCAGGATCATCTGCTTTCCCACCCAGTCTGTCTGGCCGTTCAGGGAACCCTGGGAGCTCCTCGGCCGGCACTGAGGTGGGAAGCAGCCTAAGAACACAGACGGTAAAAGACAACATAGGCAAAAATCTCCTGACTATAAGCATGAGCAACTTCTTCCTGAACACATCTCCTCGAGCAAGGGAAACAAAAGCAAAAATGAACTCATCGGACTACATCAAGCTAAAAAGCTTCTCTATGGCAAAGGACACCATCAACAGAACGAAAAGGCATCCTACAGTATGGGAGAATATATTTGTAAATGACATATCTGACAAGGGGTTAACATCCAAAATATATAAAGAACTTACATGCCTCTACACCCAAAAAGCACATAACCTGATTAAAAAATGGGCAGAGGATATGAAGAGACACTTCTCCAAAGAAGAAATTCAGATGGCCAACAGACACATGAAAAGATGCTCCACATCGCTAATCAGGGAAATGCAAATTAAAACCACAATGAAATATCACCTCACACCAGTAAGGATGGCCAGCATCGAAACGACTAAGAACAACAAATTCTGGCGAGGATGCAGAGAAAGGGGAACCCTCCTACACTGCTGGTGGGAGTGTAAGCTAGTTCAACCATTGTGGAAAGCAATATGGGGGTTCCTCAAAAAACTAAAAATACAAATACTACTTGACCCCGGAATCCCACTCCTTGGAATTTACCCAAAGAATACAACTTCTCAGATTCAAAAAGACATATGCACCCCTATGTTTAACACAGCACTTTTTACAATAGCCAAGATATGGAAGCAACCTAAGCGTCCATCAGTAGATGAATGGATAAAGAAGAGGTGGTACATATACACAGTGGAATATTATTCAGCCATAAGAAGGAAACAAATCCTGCCATTTGCAACAACATGGATGGAGCTGGAGGATATTATGCTCAGTAAAATAAGCCAGGCGGAGAAAGACAAGTGCCAAATGATTTCCCTCATTTGTGGAGTATAACAATGAAGCAAAACTGAAGGAACAAAATAGCAGCAGACTCAGAGACTCCAAGAAGTAATTAGTGGTTACCAAAGGGGAGGGGTAGGGGAGGTGGGGAGGGAGGGAGAAGGGGATTGTGGGGTATTATGATTGGCACACATGGTGTGGGGGGAATCACGGGGAAGACAGTGTAGCACAGAGAAGGCAAATAGTGAATCTGTGTCCTCTTACTACACTGATGGACAGTGACTGCATTGGGGTATGAGTGGGGACTTGATAATACGGGCGAATGTAGTGACCACATTGTTTTTTCATGTGAAACCTTCATAAGAGTGTATATGAATAATACCATAATAAAAAAAAAAAGGAACACAGACGGTAAACACCAGAGAGTCTCAGTTTGGCTCCTGCAAGCGCTGACCCAACAACAAGCTACCTGGGGAGGTCGACTCTTCCTGCTCCTCTGAGCGCTGGGTCTTCAGAAACTAGACACCCAGCGTACTTGGAACCTAACCACTAATCCCAGGAGCCTGAGCAGGAGAGAAGTGGTGTGTGATACTCGTCTCATCAAGCTGCCGTCTGTCTGACCTGATCCTGGCCTACGGCTTCTGCCTGCAGGGACCGAAGGCCCCACCCAAATGCAGCCTGGGCAGAGCCCCCCAGGACCCACCGGGGCAGGGGATTCCTTCTTGGGGTTCCTCATCCTGAAGCTTCTTGCCTGACCCCTTCGAGAAACCTATCCTGGAGATGAGAATTGCTGACAGCTTTGGGAAATGAAAACAAGCAGGGAGGCAGAGGATGTACCTGTTGCATTTAAAGTGAGCTTCATTTGGAGACAATTCAAAATGCAAGTGCACTAATGCAATTAGTTCATTCCCTGCCTCCTGGTTACAGCATCAGTCCCAGCCCCTTAGAACGAGTTGAGTTTTGGGCAGAATCCTATGGGATCTTCTCCATCACCCTCTTTATGGTCAATCTCAAGGTCACTCAGGGCTGGCCTTGACTAACGATAATGACAGAATATTTATTGCTAGGTAATTATTGCTCGGTATTACGCTAAACGCTTTAATACAATATCTCAAATAAGCCTCACAACCACCTTATGAAGAAAGGATTGCTATTACTCCTGTTCTATAGGTGAGAAAACTAAGACTCAGAAAAGTCAAGGAACGACACCCCAAGTCACAGAGCAGGTAAGCAGCATAAGCAGTAGTGGTTCAGACTCACTTTCACGCGGGCTGGCTTGAGTGCACAAGGTCCCTGCCAAGGACGCCTCCTCCTGCCGGCCTAATCACATCAAAGTAATAATGGTAATGACTGAATGCAGAGCACATGCCAGGCACTTTGCTAAGGTATTTGCTTGCAGTCCTTTAACCCTTGAATGAGGGAATTGAGACTCCGAGGGGTTAATAGTAAGTGATATGGCAAGGACTATTTTCCTCTAAAATCCAGTTTCTCCTTCTTACAGAATACTATACGTGCACCTTCCTGGAATTGTCAGCCTTCTCTCCTTTCCTTCTTCTTGCTGGTGGAATGCAGTTAGGTCATCTGGGGCTGGAGGGGTACCAGCTTGAGCCATGAGATGACCAAGGCCACAAGCAGCAGAGCCACAAGGGAGAGGGAGCCTGGGTCCCCAAGGTCTCCATGGAACTGACTGAACCCAGCAATCTCGAGGTGACCACTTTTAGACTTCTACATGAAAAGGAAATAAATAATCTAACCTACTTAAGCCACTAGTGTTTTGGGTGTTCTGTCATTTACAGCCAAACCTCATCCTAATTAACAGAGTGGTGGAGCTGGAATTTAAACCAGTTTGACTTCAAGGCCACACTTAACCACTTTGACATGCTATTTCTACTATAAAACTATGCTCACATTGGTTCACCTTATTATTACTAATGCCTTCCACTCTCTCCGTTTGGAGAGTCATTCAATAAACATCTGTCAAGTGCCAGGACCTGTGCTAGGGAATAAACCAAGAATATGAATACGGATAAGACATGGTCAGTGCCCTCGAGGAGCTGGCAGTCCATCTTGGAAGACAGATGGCTAAGCAAATAAATAAAATGCAGTGCAATGAGTCCTGTAATAGAGACATGAACCAAATGCTGTGGGAGCACAAAGAGAGGAGTGACTCACTGCCTGAGGGCCACTGGAGTGCAGCAGATGAGGAGGACGGGCTAAGCAGCTGCAAAAAAGAGGGTGACGTACACTTGGTTCTCGTGCACCAGTGCATTTAAACCACTGGCCTCCAAGGACCACCTTTTGTCTAGAAATGCAGCCCACCTTCCTTACCTGGAATTTTAGACTAATTCTTCAGCACTGGACGCTCCTCTAGCCCCTGGGCAATCCAGTCCAGACTGTTTCTACTTGCTGGACCCAAGGCCAGGAAGAAAAATATATGTGGGACCCCTAAGGCCAACCATCCTTACCATGAGAAAATGAAGCAGGAAACCAGAAGGCCCCAGAGGCAGGGCTGGATAAATAGAGATTCCTCAGCATAGCTGTGAAAGCCAAAATGAGTTCTGTCTGTAATTACTCTGCGCTTGGAAACGGTGTTTCCAATATGACCTTTCTACCTGCAGTTCTAACAGTGCAGCTGCTGTCACTGGTAATAAAGCCCAGCCCCAGCACTCCCTGATTGGAACCAATTAGAATTGCCTGGAGAGGGCAGGCAGGGCAGCCCCCCTGCCAACGAGGGCAGCTAACGTATTGGCACCGGTTTACCTGCCCAGTGATGAAGGGATAGGAGCGCTTAGCCCGCCAAGCACCTCCTTCTTCCCACCCTCCCGTTGCCTCCGAGAACTCTACTCGACTATTCTGTGAGCACCAGCTGTAAAGCAAGGCCATGAGACCTACTGAGGGAAAAGAGTGTCTCCTGGATAATGAGGCCGAGCAGTGCTTTCCTTCATTCAACATGTATTTATTAGACAATTACTAAGTGCCAGGAGTGGTGCCGGAAGCAGCACTTAATAACAAATGAGATGCAGACAGAGGCACATTTACCATGAAGTCAATGACTTGAGGGCCTCCCATTTGCAGTTCTAAGAGGGCCCCTGGCAAGGTGTTTATGCGGTCATATGGTTTTGTAAACTTTGCCAAAAAGTCAACTATTTTAACCACACTCAGTTGGAACACTCTCTCTTTCCACTTATACTGCCCCTATGTCACACTTCCTCTAGCATGAGGTGGTACTGAAGTGGCCGTGGACACTTATGGGATCTGGCTAAGGGGAAGTTAAACTGGGATACAATTGGGTTGGCATTTGGCGGAGTATTTTTAGGTGGTTTGCCATCAGTTCTGTGAATATGAGTTTTTGTTTGCTAGCCTTCTCCCTGTGGAAGCAGCTTCCTGGAACCCTACCACTGCCAGGGCACTGACTCACCTGCCACGGGCGCACGAAGGAGCAGAGCCAGACACCTTATTATCGGATTTGAGAGTGTTCTATGGAATCTGGCACTGGAAGTATGTGGGTAGTGGAGGAGAAACAGGATTTGAATCATATACAGCCAAAAGCTAGTCTCAGAAATCCTTTCAATCATCATATATGTAGAATTCTAAGTGCAGGGTTCAGTTCTCATAGATACCTAGTCATATATATTAGGACTATTCAGTAATAACAGCAATACAATGCCATGCTATGTATATTTTTCCTCTTTTTTGATGGGAATTATGCCAAATAGGATTTATCAGAATCCCTGTTTGCAGGGTACAAACTGTAGCAGTGTGTCTGGTTGTGAAGTTACATGTTTTATGCATCCCAACCATCAATAATAAAAATAATTTTGTTATGCCAGAGGAAATACTTACTTCTCTTTTCTTCCTGTTTCCTCCCCTCTCCAGTGAGCAATGGTGCTCAGTGCATGCCAGGCTCTGAGCTGCGGATGGGCACACAGTGGTAGATGAAGCATATCTGGCATCTCTCCATGTGGAGAGGGGTCACAGACATCAAATGAACCAAATGGGGCAGGATGCTGTCGGAGAGAATAAGAGGGGAGAACTTCTTGTAGAATATAATATTTCTGCTGAGAACCAAAGGATAAGACAAATAAAAGAAAAACATTCCAAGTAGAAAGAACAGCATGAGTGAAGGCCCTGAGGTAGGAAGGGCTTGGTGCATTTCAGGTATTCACCAAATACCTATTGGATTAATTTAAAAAATAAATATGATTTGGGCAGGGCCAGGGTGCTACGGGAGCATATAGGAGAGGCACTGAACCCTTGCCAAAGGCAGCCAGGAATGAAGGAATGAAGAATAAGAAAAAGTTATGTTCGAATGACTTCCTGACTTTCAGGAGAAACAGCATGTGCTAAGGCCCTGGGGTCAGAGAGAGCTCAGAGAGTAGTTCTGTATGGCTGGATCTTAGTGGGCTGGATTGGAGAAGAAGGTTTGGTTGAGGAGAGGCTGAGAGTTGAAAGGGAGGAGAATTGGGGTGGAAATTTGCAAGAAATGAGCCTGGACACATAAACCAGAGCCAGACCATGCAAAGCCTCAGAAGCCAATGGTAAGATGTTTGGACTTTATGTTAGAGGCTATGGTGATGTGGTTTTAGGAAAGGAAATGACAGGCTCAGATCAGTACTTTGGAAAGATCTAACATACTTGCAGGATAGAGAGAGGACTGGATGAGGGCACAAAGCCAGGAGACCAGTCAGGAAGCTGTTAGAGAAATTTAGGCAAGAGAAGGTGGTGGCCAGAGATGGCACCGGTGGGGTGGGAGAAGAAGACAGATCTACACAAGAGCCAGTGCCAGGCTGGCTTCTAGTTCTTCCTCCTTCGTGAAGCCAGCCAGTCTCATGGGAGGCTGGGTTCTTGTTTACATTGGAAGGTTTCTTCCAATAACAGGATCGCCTGCGTCCTCAGCTATTGGTCACCCTGTATTGCATATGTTCTGCTCACCCCCGCTCTCTATCCTCACTTCTCACTGGGTTTGGCCAATGGGAGACTGGAAAGCAGAGGGGTCAGGTGACAGTGTTCACTCCCCCGTGGCCTCCCCGTGAGGAAGTCCCAGGCCAGCTGTGCCCCTCATTCTCTCCAAGACAACCTTCTCATCTCCACCTGTCTCGATGCCCTCTCCCTTCCCCTTCCGGTTTCAGTACTCACTTCCCCCGCCTTCACTTAGGGCCTGGGCAGCTAAGGATGTGTTTCCCCGACATCCCTGTGGTGCCCGCATGCCTCAGCCACATCTCTGTGCATTCATCTTCTTCAAGGAGGGTGCCATCTATGTCCTGTGGGGGCCCTGACTGTGTCGCACACATCCGCTCCTGACCCCAGGCAGCTGCTGGGAACATACCTTGTTCTTGTCAATCAGGCCACGCCCACAATCCCGACAGCCAATGAGGCAAGTGCCGTGTGCTTCCGCCCGCCCTTCTCCTGGTGACCAACCAGGATCTTCCTGCCTCTTCACCCGGGTTTAGTCCGCCCTCAGACTGGCTCGGCCGCTCAGGATCTCCGCAGCCTTGGCCTGTGTGCTCGGCCCTTCGGAGCTGCTCTCCAGCCCTGCTGAGAGGTGGCGAGCCAACCACCAAAGGACCAATGACCTACATCCCCAACCACCTCTCCTGAGAGGGTGGATACACCTGCCCCGGTGTTCTCAGACTCACAGTCCTCGGCGCGCCCTGCCGACCAATCATCTTATCTGTAGGTCTCTCTGGGCACGTAAATGAGTGTGTCCTGTGTCTGAAGTGTTTTGTCTCCATCTCCTGCACTGAGGGCAGTGCCTTATCCATGCTGTATCGCAGTGCCCAGCCCAGTGCCTGGGACATAGTAGTTATTGGATAACTATCTGTTGACCAACAGTCTGAACAACTGGCTTCCCATCATCTGTTATAGCCTCCCCCAGGCAGAGCTCTGCTGACTTGGTGTCAGATTCCCCAGCTGCAGTCCTTTCTAATCTTGCCTCCCTGAGATCAGCCTCTTCAGGGCCATGAATGTTTCCAGCAACTCTTCAGGCATACCTTTATAGCATTCTTTTTGGGACATTCCCAGGGTCCAATTAATGTCTTTTGGCCCTAAATAAGCACTGACAGGTTTACAGGAACTGACTTCACATGAAATTCAAAATAAAATGTTATTTTTTAAATCTAACCTTAATTTATGCTATATTTTTAGAAAGCAGCTTTCTAGATTCTGCAAACCTGTGCCTGCTGCACTTACCCTTCTTTCTGTTTCTCAGTTTGCTGGTGCCCAGGAGTGTGTTTGAGTCTGTATATTGACACCACTTACCGTGATACAAGGGTAATTCCATTCACTGTGGATTTTACTAGTTTGAGTTGGTAAAGGTCAAGCCAAGGCCAAGGTGGAGGTAGGGTTGGATAACTTTTTTTTTTCCAATTTCTCGGGAGAACGGAGGTGACAAGGGGGAGTCAATTCCCCATTACCACTACATGTGTTTTTCAACCTTGATGTTTCCGTTGGAACAATTCTTTGCATGAACTAACCTACTCATCGCAAGACATTTATCATTTCTGATTTCCAAGTACTAAATGTTAATAGCACCCCTCAGTCATTGTGACAACTTTTAAAAAGCCCTCCACGCTCCCTAGGGGAGCAGTACCACCTTGGGTGAAGCAGCGTAGCGGCTTGCGTGGTGGAATGCAGGTGGGAAGAATGTTCTTTGAATGGCCCTGCCTTCCCCTGCTCTTGTCTGGAATGAATGCCCCTTTCGGGCCCTCCCTGCTGAATTTGCTGACCCACGTTCTGCAAGCCCTTCCCCGGACAATGGAGCTCACAGGTTCTCCCCACTCTGAGCAAGAGCGGCATTAGTAATACTATTTGTTTAGCATTTTGTCATGTGGCTTGACTCTCATTATATCAGCGCCTATTATATTAATTTCTCTCGGGATTTGTTACAGAACATTTCACAGTCTGCATGTGTGTTTCTCTGACTAAGCTAAATGCCCCCAGAAGGCAGAACCCAGGTTGATACCTCGTTCCTTGGGGGAGAAGATAAGGAGGGTGTAGGTGGAAGTGACTCAGGAAGAGGCCTCAGGGGAGCCACTTGGAATGCGGCTGAGGACGAGAGGAGGACTGGGCCCTGGGCCCTGGACCCGGATCCCGGACGCGGCCGCCCTCCGGGATAGCCAGTGTTGCAGTGGGAGGGGAAGGCAAAGTTGCCAAGTCACAGGAGCAGATAGGGGACTGGTCATCGGACCAAAAGAAGGCAGGAGGGAGGAGACGCTGACCCATGTGTCAGCTGGGAAGTCAGTTGTGGCCTTCTGGACCCCCACAGTACTGTGGTGATGGGGGGACCATCCTATAAGGGACCAATGAATGAGGAAACTAGGCAGAGAGTGCAGTTTTCAAAATTTTCAAAAGGGAAGGGAAGAGAGGGGAGTCACATGAATGGGCTGCTTGGCACACAGGAGGCATTCCATGAACACATCTATTTATATAAATGTATAATCAATCAGTGTATATAGTTATTTTTATAAATATGTCTGAATATTATAGGAGAGAGAGAAACAGTATTTGGGACAAAGGTGGAAGAATCTTTTGCAAAGGAATGTTTGAAGATGGACATGAGCCAGGTCTGGTAGGAGAGCACGGGATCCAGGTCAGGGCCTTAGACTTGGTGAGGAAAGGACCTTCCTGGAAGATGTGAATGGTGGCAAGCAGGGAGGGCTATAAGAATGGATATTTTGAGGTGAAGAGATGGGTGCCCTGGTAATTTCAGCAAAAACATGAAATAATGCTGACCCTTATTTGTGCAGAGGCATTTAGGTGGATTCCAGCAGCTTCTGAGCCTCTTACAGAATGCAGAATTTCTGTCATTGGATTTTAAATGTTTTCCCCGAGTGCGCTGTAGCTCTGGCTTGGACAGGTCATTTGAGGGCAGGCTCAGAGAAAGGAGGGAACATTTTTTCCAAAGTGTCCAGAAAACCAAAATGCCTCCTTCATTCCAAGCACGGAGGTCAGTAATAAAAAAAAGCATTTATCACCGATGAATCCACAGCTTGAATGCAAAGGTTAGATGGGGGGAATAAAAGCAACCCTAAACTATATGATATGCACTCTTCCTTTTTACAACCCTGGCAAAAACAAGCAGGAGACAAATCCCATTTACAAGGAGAGCAAAAGCTCAGTCTCCTCTCTGACCCAAGCCTCTCCGCGCATCATAAATATTTCCATAGTCATAAATATCACTGATGAGGAAGCAGAAGGCTCTTAATTGGCTCCAACTCATTTCATGGTGGAGGAAGCCAGGAAAAATGCACTGAATAAGAATAAGGCAGGGTGAAAGATCTCTCAGGAGGAAACTAAAATCGAATCTTCCATCAACATGACACTCCTCCTACGTGCTGACTTAAGCCAGCAAAAAGCACCTTGTTTCACTGGCCAGGGGCCTTTCCTGCCCTGGGGTGCCAGTTCCCCCAGGTGGAATTTTGTGGGAGTCCAGGTTGTTGACGGTGAGCCACCATAAAGAAAGAAGGGAGATCGCTAGCATTTGTTAAAAATTAATAGCAGGCAAGATATGGAAGCAACCTAAGTGTCCATCAGTAGATGAATGGATAAAGAAGATGTGGTACATATACACAATGGAATACTATTCAGCCATAAGAAGGAAACAAATCCTGCCATTTGCAACAACATGGATGGAGCTGGAGGATATTATGCTCAGTGAAATAAGCCAGGCGGAGAAAGACAAGTGCCAAATGATTTCCCTCATTTGTGGAGTATAACAATGAAGCAAAACTGAAGGAACAAAATAGTAGCAGACTCAGAGACTCCAAGAAGGAACTAGTGGTTACCAAAGGGGAGGAGTGGGGGAGGGCGGGTGGGGAGGGAGGGAGAAGGGGATTGTGGGGTGTTATGTTTACTACACATGGTGTGGGGGGGTCACTGGGACCGAATTGGGGTATGAGTGGGGACTTGGTAATATGGGTAAATGTAGTAACCACATTGTTTTTTCATGTGAAACCTTCAAAAGAGTGTATATCAATAATACCTTAATAAAAAAAAATACCATGGTAAAAAAAAAATTAATAGGATAATGGATAAACCAACAGTGGTGTACTCATACAATGGACTCCTATTTGGCAAAAAAAAAAGATGCACTACTGCTCACAGCTCATGGATGAGCTTCTAAACCATTATGCTGAATGAAAGGAGCCTTATGTAAAATAGTATATATATGATTCCATTTACATGATGTTCTGCAACAGGTAATCCAGGATGGGTCAAAAATCTGAACCATGGTTGTCTCTATGGGCAGGGGGCAGGATGAAATGGGAAGGGGTTTGAGGGAACTTCCTCTGGTGATGGAAATGCTCTCTGCATCTTGGTGGGGAGTTGGATTGCACAGATGTCTACATTTGTTAAGACGCAGTAAATGCACACTTCACACTCATGCATTTCATTGTATCTAAATTTTACATCAAATGAACAAACCGCAAATATTGAATCCTAGTTAATGATACACATGCTAAAGTATTTAGGAGAAAGGTTCTGATGTCTGCAATTTACTCTGAAGTGCATCAGTAAAATAAACTAGATTTATGGATGGATAGAGAGATGGAGACATAGAGAGGTATGAGACAAAGTGATTGTCTTGCCAGTGGGTTTCAGCCCCAGGCAAGTTCGCTATGGATTCAATGCGACCAAAGAAATTGACAGCAAAACGTTCTTGGGGTGAAAGGATCTATTACCTGGCTTGTTCTCCCAGCGGTAAGTTGAGCGCATCTCTGCCTCCGCACAGAGCACTGGGCCAAGCTCTCTATGGAGCACAATAATAGCTTATTGCCTAAAGCTGTGGAAGCGGTAGCCCAGCAACAGGCCAGTTACATCATCAGGTGGTTTAAGGTCAGTGAGGATCCTGGCCATAGGAACCCCAACTTCCCCATAGTGATTTTAGTTGGATGTCAGTGGTAGACCCTAGGTAGTTTAGTAAACAGCTGTTCCCTGCAAGATTCTTTCTACTTGGCTGTGTGTTTGAAATTTTTCATAATAAAATGGAAGAAATAAGAGTGATGTAATAAAAAAATAGCAACCATTTATTGGGTGCCTTGGCGTACCAAGGGATTTAAATACATTTTCCCAGTCCTCATACTATCCTGATTTTACAGGCCAAAGGTTAACATTCAGAGACGCGCAACCTCAGGACCGAGGGGTGCTTCTTGGCCTTCTTTCACGAGCGCCCCCCAGAGGCAGGATCTGGCAGTGGGAAGTCCCTGGCCTCTGTATTTCGGGTAATAAATGCTTCCTTCCACAGCTGCTGCCTCTCTGCCTTCATCCTCAGTGCTGGCTTCTGATTAACCTCAGAGTGAAGGGGCACGCTCCACCACCGACCAGTCCATGACTCCACAGATAGACATTGAACACCTACTATGCGTAGGGAATTCAAAGAACTATAAAACACAGCCTCTGCCTTCAAGAAGCCACCAGAGTATTTAATCCAGCCTGGAGAACTGGACTTTGGCGTTCATTAGTGGTATGACATTCAGTGATTTCCTTCAGCTGTTGGGCTTAGTCTCCTCACCTGTGAAATAAGGGCTTGCCCTAGACCATCCCTCAGGTCCCGAGCGACCCTCATGTTCCTGTGACTTCTGAGCCACGGTGACTGTAAGGGTCACCAGCTGGTCCAGATGGTGTGTGCTGATGGAACACCGACGAGGCAAAGGCGTAGGCTGGGGGCAGAGCGGTGTCTCAGAAGGCGGGTCCGAGCAGCGCCTCGGGATGAGGGAGGTGATGGTGTCCCAGGTGGCAGAAAAGCACATGCAGGGCCTGGAGAGGGGACACACGGGGACAAGAAAGAGGGGGTGTGACAGAGGCGGGCGTGGGGGGAGGTGAGGGACGGGATTAGTGTCCAGGAAGCCAGGACAATGCTGGGAAAGTCGTTTTGACTTTAACTTCTGAGAAGCCGTACCCCACCAGAGATGTCAAGCATGGGGAGTGTGTGAGAAACAGTATCTAAGGAAAATTAATCTATGTATTCGCAGTCGTGGAGGAACGCAGCAGCACAAAACAATCACAAATGGCAGATTGTAAAGTGATGTGGCAGACTCTGGAAGCGCCCTCAGTCTGTGGCTTTCAAGTGATCATCTTCAGAACATCAGGGTGCCTGGGAGGGGCCTCAGACACAGAGGGGGGTGCAGAGCCCAGCACCCCCTCCCAATCCCGCCTTCACTGCAACAGCACAGTTTTTATTGGTTTAATACATGGGAAGTAAAGATCAAATTATTTTGAAACAAGAATTCAGGCCTCAATCGAACAACATCAATTAATTACAGCAATAAGTAGCCAGACAGATGTGCCAGTCGGGAGCTGTTTGAGGATGAACGGTTTGCTGGGCACACGCCTCACACAGCTAAGCAAGATGCCTCCGCACTTTCACCTGTGAGGTGCCAGCCCAGACAAAGGCGAGGTCTCGGGAAGAGGGTGGACTTGGAGGACGGCTGTGCCAAGGCCCCAGGAAGTGACTGAAATGTTCTCACTTCGTACAACACCCCTGTGCAATGAACTGTCAACTATTGGCCCCAAGCGCCTGGCTCAGGCTCTGTTCTGACTTGATTCGCTCAGCAGGTCCAGGGCCTCACCTGCTTCCTTCCATCCTGGTAGCTGCCTCCAAAGTAGCTTTGGAGGGGACAGTGTTGCTCCCCTGCTCTTGTTATGTGTTACCCTAAACAAACATTCAAGAGCTCGTAGACCAGGGTTATAAAAACAACAAACTGGCGAAGTCTCACAGGTTCTAGATACTTGTAAAAATTTTGGTTGACCCCCTGGCTTTTGTCTCCATGGGAGAAAATAACTGCTAAATTCTGCCCTCCGTATTTCTTCTCAAATGGTCTGGTCGATGGTCTCTTGCAGACCTGACTCTTGGATGCCCTTAAGGCATAACATTAGCCCCCCCGTGTCTCAGGGGCTCCCTGACCCTCCATCCCACATGAAAAGACTTCCTCTTGGTTGTGTCTCACCCCACTACTGTGTGGATGACTTACGCCATGCCTCCTGGTTATCTAATACCGCCTAACCAATCACCCAAAGTTAGTGGCTTAACAATACTAATCATTTATTACTTCTCATGGTGTCTGTTGTTCAGGAATTTGGGAAGGACTCAGCTGGGCAGTTCTAGCCCAGGGTCTCTCATGGGATTAGAGTCAAGTGTTGGCTGGGGCTGCGATCATCTGAAGGCTTGGCTGGGAAGGAGGACCCACTTCCAAGGTGGCTCACTCACATGACGAGCAAATTGTTGCTGGTTCTTGTTAGGGTGACTCAGTTCCTCTCCGTGTGGGCTTCTCCACGTTGCTACTGGAGTGTTCCCGGCATGGCAGCGCTCCTCCACAGCAAGACATCTAAGAGACCAAGCCAGATGCTGTAGTGACTTCTATGGCCCAGGCTTGAATGTCATACACTATGCCTTCTACCTTATTTTACTGGACACCCAGGGCCAGCCCCAATTCACTGTGAAAACACCACCCAGGGAGACAGGGATCACAGGAGGGTTCTTGGAGGCTGGCCCACCGCACTACAGAAAGGTCCGAAGAAAAGGCTCGGGCTTAGGCTTAATAGTAGTTCGCAACTTAGTTTTGGGGGCACAAATCTTACATGTCTGTACCTGTAAAAATAAGAGGATTAATAATAATATAATAATAATAATGATGAAGAAAAAAAAGGCAGACAGTACATGCCTTCAGTGAGCAAGAGAGCTATAGGCTCTTCCATCTTGAAGCTTGAAATCCAGTCGGAATGACAGGTTTCATGTAATGATTGCCCTTGGAATAAAATCTGATCTTCTTAACCCTGCCCCTGCCTGTTCTTTTCTCCTACTGCTTATCTCCTTCCTCACTGAGCCTCATTCACACTGGCCGTTTCTCCATTCCTCCAGCAAAGATCCCACATCCCTCAGGGCCTTTGCACTTGCTGTTCCCAGGAATGCTGTCCAGGTCTTTGCAGGGCCAGCTCTTTCTCGCCATTCAGGTCTCTACACTTAGTTGCCACCGGATCTTTTCTTTCAAATTTGTTGTCCACCTTCCCCAACTAGAATGTAAACTGCATGAGAACAGATGTTAAATATCCTTCACTGCTGTGTTTCCAGACCTGTAGAGCACTTGTGGGTTAAGTGATGAATACATAGTACAAGTGAATGAAATACCCACTTTCTGACCATGTCCTAAAAGTGTCTCAAATCTTCCTTCTGGAATATTGTAAACTTCAGCTCCTGCCCTGTCACTGGACATCTTGTAATTCAAACCAAGGTTGGTGAATTTGCAGACTTATGCTAAAATCTAACCTTGCTGACTCCTTAACTCTGTGCAAATAGCACGTGTCTGCCACACCTGATTTTCCACCTACTTCTAGATTCAGTTGATCTGGCCCAGGCCGACTGTGTTATTTGTATTTTTCCTCAGGGACGGGTCCTCAATTTCTGAGCGCCTTCACTTGGCTTCTTGAACAACTTGCCTCTCTCCTCCAAGGAAAGGGCAATTGTAGCTTTGTTTAGTTGCACTTGTGTTTTCAGCTTTCCTGAGCTGAAATATCAAAAACTGCTACTCATTAACATCCCAGCTTTCCTGCTTTTCAGGAGAAATATGACAGAGACCCCATGCATATTTATTTTGAAAATATGTTTTTTTATTTGAAAGCAAATGGACGCTGCTGGTCTTCAGGTCGTTGAGCCTGTGGTGTGTGATTAGCGGGGCCTATTCTCTCTGGGGGGTGGTGTCGGCTAATGGACTTACACTCCCTATGTATGTTTGTCTTCAGTTAATTAAAATTTTGCCAAGCCTTCCTCACAGCCCCTGCGGAGAGCAAGGCTGAGCCTTGGCTTGTGGCACTGATCCGGACTGGCAGGCCGGGTGGGGCGGTCATCCTATTAAATATGAATCTGAGAGGGGAATCCAGCCTGTGAGCTTACACCCCTGAGGATCTTCCGCTGGGAAGTCACAAATGGATGCCAGAGCCCCAGTGCCTGTGGGAACTCCGTGCCAGGCCTGAGTCAGTGCCGGATAAATTTTTTGGAACTGTTATTGACAATAAATCTGAGCAGATTTCAAGGAGATCTCTCTTTAAAAACTGGGATGAATTACACACACACCTGGGAAGGGAATGTTAGCCATCATGGGGAACACACCTTGTAAATGATGAACAGGCCAATGTGCCAGCATTAATTTTGATGTCATGAGTCAGGTTAAGACTTGCAAAGTATCCCGCACTTCAGATGTTAGTTTTGAAAATCTGCCTCTGCCAGAGCTGGGGGAGGAGATTAGGGGTTGAGTCGGCGCCCGAGGCCTCCGCCACCCCATATTTGGACACGTGGAAGTTGCTGCCCACAAGCTCACCTCCCACCTCCCTCTGTCCTGTCGCTGCCAGGTGTGAACTAGCTGTTGAACCATTTCTGCAGGTACCTCTGATGACAGACCTGGCAGATGGGAAGGACCCTCTTGTGGGTTGAATTGTATCCAGCCTCTAGAACTGAGAGGATAAATTTCTGTTGTTTTAAGGCACCGTGTTTGTGGTCCTTTGCTACGCCAGCTGCCAGGGGAACTGACACACACCTACTCCTGACCCAATGGCTGACCACCTCAGCTGGCTTCCCTCTGCGCCAATCCCTGATAGGCTTGGTCACCCGATTGCCTCCCCTGCCCTTCCTGGGAGGTTAGTGAAATCCCAACTTGCTAGAAGGCTTCTGGGAAATGGGAGGTCAGGCTAAGAAGAAAATCTCATCACATCCCCAGTCTTGCGATGATTTTGGAAACATCTCGGACCACGTTCTTGCCTAAGCAGCAGACAGGGAACACCATAAGATGGCCCCTCGATGATGGAGGGTGTCACTGTGCCTCAGGGGTCTCCCTGGCTGGCATCACACATACAGACAGTGGGAGTCTGGCATGAACTTGTACTGACCCCAGTACATACTCTAGAAATTGGATTTTTATTTTCACATTCCTGACTAACTCTGTCTCTTCTAAAAGTTGAATGTAACAATGACAAAAAAATAGAAGCACTGAGGTTTCAAGCGAGGTGAGTTTCTAATTATCAAGATTCTACAATACTCTGGTGTCTTGAGATAGCAGTGAGAAGGGATATTGAACTGGAGGTCAGAACACTGGGACCTGAATTCCAGCTCTGGTCCTCCCCCCAACAGCCTCGCAAGGTAAGAATAATCAGCCCCCGTCTCCTGGAGGCGGGATGGGCTGAGGCCCCCCATGGCCCACCTCCAAGGAGATACACTTGAGGGCCAGAAAGGCAAGTCCTGCTTGGCCATGGTTTTGCTGAGGGGGCACACAACAGTGGGGGTCCTACAAAGCTGTGGGGCGACAAGAAGGAAAGAGAGAGAAAATGATCGGCAGGGTGGAGGAATTTGGGAGGGGAGTTGGAGAAGACTGTCTAATGGAGAATTTGGTTTGGTTTTTATTGTGTGTTGTGTATGTATCTTCTTCCCCATATTCCCAAACAAGATTTCTAGTTAATATGTTATGGAGTTGGATCAGGTTTGGGAGGTGGGCATTGGACGGGAACAAAGGCCCCCCCATGAGGATCCAGTCACCCCTGGGCTGTAAGGGAGCGGAAGCTCAGAGACATTGAGTGCCTTGCTCAGGGTTACACAGCCTTACCTTCTTAAGTCAGATCTGTGTTCTTCCCTCTAACAAATGGTTTATTCTTATGGTGGACTTACCAAACTATTTCATACCCAGGAGGTAGCACAGGTGGGAAATTTAAATATTCCAAAATTATTTGTATAAATGCCCTGGACAGCAAGCCATAATAACTTACTAATTGTAGTTTTCATGTGGCTAGAGCTTTGAGGTTTGCAGAAATGTCTTCCATTTATTGAGCATTTACTAAATGCCAAGCCCTTTCATGGACATTATATGACCTTATCTTCTGAGCAGGCCTTAGAAGCAGACATTTCTATCCCCATTTTACAAATGAGGAGACATCAGACACTGACTAGCCAGGTAACATTTGGGAAGCAGCAGACCTAAGACCAAATGCCAAACATCAGTTCACTTACTTTGTGAATAGGTAACACATACACTTACCACATTGTCCCAGAAAAAGGCCAGCAGTGAACAACGCCTGTCTCTTTCCACCCCGCGTGCCCCAGGGTGCTTCCCTGCCATCCTCACATCACTCACACGGAACAGTTCTTCAGTGGCCTTCAAAGATATCCTTGATATTTACAAATATGACCTTGTTCTTTTGATACCACAAGTGCCTGCCTCGGGGAAAAAGATCATTTGAAGTGAACCCAAGGAACCGCTGTGTTCCCTCAGCCCTCTGTAAGCTTCAGTTTAAACCTCTGGACCTCAAATACCAAATCCAGAGGTTTTATGCTTTCTTGGGAGCTGCTGAGGTGTACTGAAAAGAGCCTGGGTCCTGGAATCCGATGGGACTAAGTTCAAATTCACCCCAAGAGCAGGTGACTGCACCTTTTTGAACCATTTCCGTATCTGAAAAATGGAGGCATCCCGACCCCCAAGGGCTGCTGGGAGATAATATAAGAAAATAAAAGCAAAACATCCAGCACATCTGGCCTCTGCCTCCTCCTGGACGAGAGCCTAAGCTTCCCCAGTGCTTCTCTAAGAAGGCAGAGAACAGGAAAAGCAAACTCCCCAAGTCTACACACTGTTTGACGATCAGCCTTTACCTGATTCTGCTTCAAAGTGTTTCCTTCTCTTCCCCACCTCCCACCACCTCCCACCCAGCTGCCAAGTATAGAGAAGACAGGAAAACTTAGGCCAAATGGGAACTTGAAATGTTCAAGCCTTTGAGAGAAGAGCTGTTTGTCGGTTCATTTATTACCGTGTTTCTGCCCCTGTTGACTACAAGAGCCTGTGGAGAAGAAGAACCCTTTGCATTCCAGACTAGTCTCCCCAGTTCTCTTCCATCCCTCGGTCCACTCCACACACAGCCCTGTGAAAAAAGTGAAACTGGGGTTCAGAGATGAATGCTTTGGCTAGAAGCATAAGGTAGAACCGCGGTGAGAACCCAGGTCTTCTCACTGGTTTTCCTGCCTGTCACAGTCTCTAGAAGTTTTTATGTGCAATTTCTATGGCCTCTGTTGGGGTGCATTTGACTGCAAGCCACAGAAAACCTATCCCACTTGCTCATGGAACTGGGAACGCGGAGGCTGGACGGCTTCGGGGTTCGGTGCTCTTTCTCTGCTCCCCCTCGCTTTTCCCCTCCCCTGTGTACTGGTGTTGCTCTCAGGGCAGCTTCCCTCACACCAGAATGATTCATTGCACTCCAGGCTCTGCACTAACACATCTCAGTGTCCAAAGAAAGGAGTCTCGTCTTGTGTCTCTCTTACGAATAAGGAAGATCTTTTCTAAGAAGTCCCAACAAACATCCCCACCATGCTTCATTTTCTCAAACTGGAACAAATCCTGTGATAGACATCTGTCATTCTTGGGGTCACTCTGGCTCTTCGGAACACTCACCCTTTGATAGGACAAGCTTGAAATGATAAGTCCTACGTCCCCAAGGTAGAAGCCAGATTTTGCTCTCCTGACACAGACATGAACGGGACTTTTACTCAACAGCAAGTGATGCAAGAAGGAAAGTACAGAGCATGGCCCTCCGCCTCTCCCATACTGGAGGCATTAGTGGCTTCAGTCAAGTCAAGCTCCCAGCACAGGAGCAGCTGGGTTACAGTCTATAGCACCTGTCTTCAGAGCCTGGTGGAAGGGGCCGTTTTCTTCTCAGCTCTCACCTGCGGAGTGGTTTGGGCTGGGGCCTGCCTCTCCGGCGCTGCCTGTGGTCTTGTGAGCCACCCATGGTCCTTTTACTAAACTCCTGAAGTCCAGAGTCAGCTCGTTATTGCGCCTAAGACTGACTGATCCCTATGGCCATTGCCGAGCACATGGCTGCTCTGGACCCGTGCCCTCTGCCGGCTGTCGTCCACCTGAGCTCCTAGGCCAGCCATGGGGGCGGAAGAGTGGGGATCGCCCTTCCACCAATCAAGAGCAGCTCCCAAGTTCACACGGCTTTCCCTCTGAAGTCATTTATACATTTGTACATTTATTATTTCTCTCTCACAGGTCTGTGGGTCCTCTGTGGCTCTCCTGGGTCCCTCTGGGTTTGCATCCAGCTGCAGGTTGGGTTCAAGTTGGCTCCATGAACCTCCTGACTCTTTCTGGACCAGTGACTACTCAGTGGCTACCCGGATTCTCACGGTGGATGGCGGGGCACATAGGCCAAGTAAACCCCACAAGTCTATTTACACCTTTGCTAGCCTCATATCCACTAACCACCCACTGGCCAAAGCAAATCACATGGCTAGTCCTAGCATCAGTGGGGCAGGAAAACATTCTTCACTTACTCTAAGGTACTGCAATGTCAAATGGTAGAGGATATATGATTTGCCAGGAACAGTAATCTGATCTATATATATGATATGGGATTCTTTTTTCTCAGTTACTTTTTGCCTGTACTCATTCACGATTCCAACAAGCACTCACTGAGCATCTCTGACAAGCCAGGCACTGAGGCTACTATGGGGAGGAAGGCAGATTTGGCTCTTTATGTTCATGGAGCTTATATCCTGGTGAATGCATCTAGTGGGGCTACATATCACTTTCAGCGTCTTTAAAATCTTGTCAAAAGAAGCAGTAGAGGGAGGATGGAAAGAAAGGAGGAAAGGTAGAGCTGGGAAGAAGTAGAGTGGCAGAAAGCCCTTGCCCCTTGAGACCAGCCTGGGCTCCAAGCAGAGGTTACCCCGCCGCAGGGCCTCTCTCCACCTCCCCACTCTGCATTCCATTCTGCGGCCCTTCCTGCCCTGTGTTTGCTACGTTCTGCTATTCCAGCAGGCCTGGCCTTTTCCTTTCAGAAGCTGGCCTTGCTGTCATAGATATTTGTTCTTTTCTTAGGTATCCATCATTCCCTTCAAATCCAACTTCATATTGTTGCCTTCATTTCCCTTTTGGGGAAATTGCCCACTGTACCATTACCTCCCTCCCTTGTCATTGAGGGCTGGATTAGACCATTCCTCTCCCTAGCCCACAGCTGGTTCAGAGAGGGAATGGACAGAAAACTTGGCCAGTTGGAGGCTCTCTCTTGGACTCTGACTCTTGGCTGAGAGCCAGGGGGCAGTGTGCACCAGAGCATTTCCATGGTGTGGCCCTGCCTACCGTTCCATCGCCTGGCCACTGGCCTCCCTATGGCTCTTGTCCCATTGTCCAGGCCCAGCCTTTTGGCCTCTCCCTCATGGATGCCGGAAGCCTCCACTACCCTGCCAATAAATTCCCTCTTTGTTTCAGAGGGCCAGGGGCAGTTTCTGTTGTTTGTAAACAAGAAACCCAATTATGCCATATGACCCAGCAGCTCTACTTCTAGGTCTACAGCCAAGAAAAATGATAACATATATCCACACAAAAACTTGTACTCCCAGCACAGAGAAAATAAGTAATGACTCTATAGCATCTTACTATGCATTGGGGTGTGGGACTCGATAATATGGGTGAATGTTGAAACCACAATGTTGCTCATGTGAAACCTTCATATAGTTGTATATCAATGATACTTTAATAATAAAAAAAACTTATACTCCAATGTTCATAGCAGCATTCTTCCGAAGAATCGAAAAGTGGAAACAACCTAAATGTCCGTGAACTGAAATATGAGTAAATAAAACTGGTATACTCACATAATGGAATATTATTCAGCCATAAAAAGAATGCAGTACTGATGCATGCTACAATATAGGTGAACTTCTAAAACGTTATGCTAAATGAAGGAAGACAGACACAAAAGACCACATACTGTATGATCCCATGTATATGAAATGTCCAGAAGAAGACAAATCTATAGAGACAGAAAGTAGATTAGTTGTTTCCAGGGGCTTGGTGGGGGAAGGGTAAGAGATTACTCATGGACGTGGTGTTTCTTTCTGTGGTGACACATGTTCTAAACTCAGCTGTACTGATGGCTACACATCTCTGCGAATATACTAAAACCCACTGAATCATATACTTTAAAGGGGTGAATTTTATGGTATATGACTTATAACTTAATATCTTAATAAAACTGTTAGTTAAAAATAAAAGAACCCTAATCAAAATGCCTTAGTACAGAGATGGCCTGGGCTGCTGGGAAGAAGACCACCTGGAGCGCCCAAGGAGTTGGTTCTAATTCCAGGTCTGTTTCTTACCAACCTTAAATGTTACCTTTTTATACCTCAGTTTCTTCATTGCTAATACAAAGCAAATTATTAGGTCAATGCTTCCCCAACTTCAGTCACTTGGGAACCACCTTTGTGATTTTTGTTGTATCATTGTGCCGATGGAATGATTATTTACCTATTTCTTTAAATTCACTCACTTTTTTAACCTCGTATCATACTAAAAAAAAGTATTCATAAAATCATGGGTTTACCGTGCTGGTCCTATTTTCCCAAAACATTAAATTCAGTGACAGACAGTAAAATTAGAAATATTCATCCACTCGTCATGTCACCGGTCCTATTTGCAGTATTTGGGGACCCTGGCCTTGGGGTCTCCAAGGCTCGTCCGCAAACTAGCCCGCCGGCCAGAAGACAAGATTCTGCCTCGGCTCTTCCTTCACCATCATGGATATTGCATCACTGCCCTTTGGGACACTGCCTTGTCTGGAGCCTCCCCTCTCTGGCTGTGAGGATTTCTGGTCTGAGAGGACGGCTGCCCCAAAGCTGCCTCTATTTAGGAATTCAGTGGGCACCTCCTTGGATGCTGGGGATAGTTGCTGGTATTCTAATTTTACAGATGGGGAAACTGTCTCAGAAATAATATACCAGAAGATGAAAAGACAGGATTCAAGACCAGATCTTTTTGAAATTCCTGTACTCTTTTAACTGTATCATAATGATAGGCCACGGGGCTAGACATTTCGGGGTGGAAGTACTTGCTGCCTCCATCAAATCAGGCCATGCACTTCACTGCCACCTTTGCCCACGGACAGGATCAGCAGTGAGGAATGGGACACAAACGTGGTTTCTATGTATCGATAATACACAGTCACAATTTCTCCTTTCATTACACACTTTCCACTTACGTACTAGTTCAAAATCTCTATTCTCCACTAGTCAAGAACCATGTTTTTCTCACTAACTGCTGTGTCTGCAGTACTTGGCCCAGACTAGACCCCTGGTAAGTCTCCCCATAATTCACTGACAACCCCTTACCACAAGGATCCACGAGCGCAGGTTGGGAGGTGGCTGGGTAGGCTGAGACCAGGCCACAGACAAGGGGCAGGGTCCACCCCTGCACGCAAGCACCTGCCCAGCAGGCAGGAAGAGGCTGGTGAGCCCACCTGAGTGCACCCTATGTGGGCTGACATTTCTCGTGCAACCTCTGCCGTGCAGCTGGCTGTCGCCGCCACCTGAGTCCATCTGTGGAGACAGTTCTGATCTGCCCAGACACACGAGCAGAGCAGAGCAGGGATGCATTCATTTCACTCAGCGAATAACTGCTGACAGCTGGCCCCATGCAGAGCCCCATGCCAGGCACTGAGGAGGAAACATATGTGCCTCAGGCCTGCACTGAGCCACTCGCAGAGCTCCTACGTGCACACGGTCACCAGCCTCGGCCTGCCAATTCCTGGTGCGGTGTTCTTCCCACAAGAGCACCGCCTTCCGGGAGCGATGCCCTTGCTGCCGGGACCGGGAGCGCTCCTCCAGCAGCGTGCTCCAGGAGGCCGCCACCGAGCATCCGCGGGACCTGCCATGTGCTGGGCGCTGGGGCGCAGGGGAACAGGACTCATCCTGCCCCAGGGGGCTTCCCGTGGTGGCCGTGTGAGTACTGAGGTGAAAGGGAGGGGAGCAGAGGCGCCTCTTCGCAGAGACCCAGAGCGGGCAGGATGTGGGGTTCGTGCCTGGGAAGCTGCAGGAGGGACGAGTAGGTGCACAGGGCACGTGAAGGGCTCGGTTTGGGCCTTTAGCCACCTGGGGGCTTTCTGGCTGGTTCTTGTCATGGGACGGGGCACTCCCTGCTCATGTCACATGCCCACCATCTCCTTCCCCAGCCCCGGCCCCTCTTTGGACCATCAATAAAATGGACCTGAAGGCGTTCTGCTTTTCACTTTCTGCCTTCAGCACTCTTCCCCATGAGGCTTCCACGGCCAGGCTCCCCGAGCTGGGATGCCACTGCTCCCTCCCATGGAGTGTGCCGCTGTGGACACAGCCTCCTCCCCATTCTGAGGCATTTTCAGTACAGGCAGATAGATCAAGGACAGAGAACCAGGCTGAAGGGCTTTCAGGAACCCTAAGGAAGTGATATAATGGCCGGTCTACATGGGGTTCCTCACACTGCCCACTGTTACCTTTTGGGCCAGATCACTCTGTTGCAGGGACTGCCCTGGACATTCAGCATGTCCAGCAGTACCCATGGCCCATACTCACTCCACAATAGTGAGCGACTGCCCAGTGGCGACCACCAGAAATGTCTTCGGACATTTCCTGTATCCCCTGAGGGGTGAAATCATCCCTTGGTAAGAACCACAGCTATACAGGCTTTGAGTATGAATCCTGACTCAACCGTCTGCTGGCTGTGTGAGCACAGCGAGTTCTTTCATCTTTGCCTCAGTCTTCGTATCTGTAAATTGGAGACAGTAACTACCTCATAAGATTGCTGTGAAATGAGTTAATATAAATAAAGAACAGTGTCTAGCACCTAATAAGTATTCAGCAAATGCTAACTACTGTTCTTATCACAGAAACCAGACAAAGTAGATGGCCAAAAAGACTGATTCATATACAGCAAAGGACACCATCAACAAAATGACAAGGCAAGTGACTGAACGGGAGAATATCTCTACAAATGACATACCCAATAAAGGGCTAATAACCAAAATATGTAAAGAACTCAGACAACTCCACACCAAAAAATATATAATCTGATTAAAAAATGGGCAGAGGACCTGAATGGACATTTTCCAGAGAAGACATACAGATGGCCAACAGACACATGAAGAAATGTCCAACATCACTAATCATCAGAGAAATGTGAATCAAAGCCACAGTGAGATATCACCTCACACCAGTCAGAGTGGCTAATATCAACGAGGCAAATAACAAGTGTTGGTGAGAATGGGGAGAAAGGGGACCCCTCATACACAGGTGGTGGGAATGCAAATGGGTGCAGCCCCTATGGAAAGCAGTATGGAGGCTTCTTAAAAAATAGAAATACCACACGACCCAGTAACTCCACTTACAGGAATTTACCCAAAGAAAACAAAATCTCTGCTTCGAAAAGATATATATACACTCCTGTTTATTGCTGCATTATTTACAATAGCCAAGATATGTAAGCAACCACAGTGTCCATCAGGAGATGAATGGATAAAGAAGAAGCGGTACATATACACAATGGAATACTACTCAGCCATAAATGAGAATGAGATCTTGCCATTGGCAACAAAATGGATGGAGCCAGAGGGTGTAATCCTAAATGAAATAAGTCGGACAGAGAGAGGCAAAGGCCATATGATTTCACTTATATGTGGAATCTAAAAAAAACAAATGAACAAACAGAATAGAAACAGACTCATAAACACAGAGACAGATGGTGGTTACTGTAGGGGAGAGGGATGGAGGATGAGTGACTAAGATAAAGGAGAAAAAGAAATCAGTGAGAATTGTGATATAATGAGTCATAATAAATGCATATTTGGTCATTAAGATGACCAAATATATATTTCCCAGGTATATTTGGTCTTCATTTACAGTTCCTAAAGACACTAGAGTCTTAAAGGTGAAATGGATGTCTTGTCATGTTAATGAGAAACTTTTGGGCCCCACCCAAGGGCGGGGCTGGAGGCTGAATCAGCCAATGGCTAATAATCTGGTCAATCGTGACTATGCAATGAAGCCCTCACAAAACCCCCTGAGAAGATCTTATCGCATTCTTGGATCCTGCTTCTCTGTCAGATAGAGTGTCTATGCTTGGGGAACCAGAACACCTCCACATGACACCAAGCCAGGCCCCAAGCTCCACCAGGATAGAAGCTCCTTTATTTGGGAATTTGGCCTGTTGGGACTGGTCTCTCTTCATCTGGCTGTTAACTTGTATCTTTTACAGTATCCTTTATAAAAACTGATAAATATCAGTGGTTTTCTGAGCTCTGTGAGCCTCTCTAGCAAATTAATCGAACCTAAGGGGGAGGTCATGAGAACCTCCAATCTGTAGCCGGTAGGTCAGAAGCACAGGGAATCGCCTGGGGCTTGGAACCCGCATCTGGAGTGGCGGGTGGAGGGTGGTCTTGTAGGATGGAGCCCTTAACCTGGGGAGCCTGGTGCTGTCTTCCGGCAGATACCATCAGGATTGAGTGGAATTCTTGGACACCCTGCCGTTGTTCAAGAATTGTTTGGTGTTTGTGTATGTGGGAAGACCCCCACCACCCAACACACACAATGAATTCAGTTCCGGGAACCCGAAAGGAGTTAAGCACACCGTTGCAGATATCTTGATCTGAGTGATGGTACTATGAGGGTATACACATGGCAAAATTCATTGAGCTATACACTAAGATTTGTGCATTTTATTGTATGTACCTCAATAAAAATAAAAACAAATTAAAAAAATTAACCATAAAAAGACTGATCCATAAATATTCATTATAATACAGAAACAAAAAATTTAATTCATTCATTTTTCTGACTTGTTTATTTCTGGTAAACTATTTGCAGCAGCTTAAAATGAAAGCACATACACTAACGGGCAATTAAAAAATTTTTATAACACAGGGGTAAGTAATTTTAATATTTAAAAACTCATACAGGTAAATAAGCACTACTATCACCTAGATTAATGAGGACAGGGCACAAGCATAAAGGTTTATAGGAGAAAATAACATGGAAAAATGCCCAACAAAGACATAAAAATTCAAATAACAACGAAAATAACTGATTAAAACTATCTGATTAGCAGATAAGAGGGCAATGAAACTGACATTCTCATATATTGTAGGTAGAAGCATGGCAAATTAAAATTGATTCAGAGATTGATAACCATTAAAACTGGAGAAAAACTAGAAAGGGGAGGTTAATTTTATCAAGAACTGAAAATCAGATGGAATGTTCACTTAAGCAGCAAACAGAATCCTGAGCTTCCTAGCAGCCACGGCAAAAATAAAAACACAGATCAAAGAACATACTGTCAGGACATCCAGGAGAGAGAATCTCCATTCACTAAGCCCAAAAGGAACTTGTATTAAGTGAGTCCTAACACAGGGCCTTGAGTAACAGAATTAGACAATATTTCAGCAGCCGTTCCAAGGTGATGTAACTAACATGTGCCTCAACTGCAATAAAAGCCTATTGAAAGCACCATGCACAACACTACACCTCTGCCTGGCCAAGAATGTGCTCCGCTACCCATGACCAAAAAATGAACTTCCCGAAAATGCGTGCTCCTCAAGCAGCATGCTGGAGCTGACAGGAAAGCAACCTATTATCTCTTCCCTGCCTGGCTGACCTGCAGGCCCCTGCAGGCTGTCTGGCAGGGCTGGTCACCAGCATGTGCTGCCAACTGCCTAAACTGTCCTGATGGCTTGGCTCTCTGGCTGCAGCCCCTCAGTAAAAGAAGGCTCAGAGGGGAAGTAGGGATGGGCAGGGGCCACCTCCAGGTGTGCAGAAGAAAGGAATAGAGGCTCAGATGCCCCTAGCAAAGGAAAACAGTCAAACAAACAGACATGGTATGAACAGCTTCTCACCCTCTTAACCTCACTGTGCCTCAGTTCCTTTTTCTGTAAAATGAGACTCATATACACCTCATGGGGTTATGTGAGGGTGAAGAGTTCTACATGCAGAGGGCTCAGCGCCATGCCCAGCAACATGCCTGTCTCCTGCAGGGGCACACAGTGCAGGGGGGTGATAGGAAAAGGTTCCAGAACCTTTCATCACTGTCTAACCCTCAGCCTACAGGTAAGTACAAGGACCAAGTACTGGCTTATGTATTGGAAGAGCCCTAAGAGTGGGGTACCAGGCCCAGCCTTGTGCTAAGGGCCCTGGGCCTTGGGCAAATCCTTGCTCCAATCTGGGCCTGTTTATTGACCCATAAAATGAAGTAAGTGATGGCACTAGATAATTACTAAATGTGACTATACATCCGAATCACTTCAGGACATCATGAAATGAATATTCCCAGGCCCTTGGTGCTCTCCCTCTAGCCTCACCCTTCTTCTTTCCTTGCCTTCTTTCCTGAGCTGGTGCCATATTTTCCCCAAAAGCTGAATTACTGAAAGTCTGTCTCAATTTACTTAAAGGAACATAGTTGACCATTCAACCATCTTTGTTTTCCCAACTTCCAAATAAACAGCCTCCTCTTCTCATTAGCAACTCAAGCAGGTAAATGCCTGCCTCTCCTGGGGCTTCTCTGCCTTCCTGCATCTGCGGCAGACGTTGTCGATCGATCACAGCACTTGCTCCTAAGCCCCAGGTGGAGTGATACAGATTCAGAATCCTTCCCGACACCATTTCCCAGGCAGGTATTATCCATCCGTCAGAGTTGGCATGCCAGTTGAGACAGTCCTACTTACCATCAATGACCTAGCTGATTAAATAGCTAATGTGTTTACCTGAAAAGCTCTGTTGAGGTTCAGTTTCAACTCTCATATGGAACCTTAAACCAGAGTACTCTCTAGTTACATTCTATCTACTCCACACCTTTCAGGCAGGAGGATCTGGGTTGTGGGTGAGACTCTGAGAAGTTTAATTTGGCATAAGGATCGGCATAAACCTGCCAAAGTCAAAAAACATTCCACTAAAAACTGTCCTGGAGGCTTGTCCACCTCTCACTCTTTCTCCTGCCAAAACCCACGGAAGTGTCCAGTGAGCCGGCTGATCTCCAGCCATTAAGAGCACCTAACAGGCTCCAAAACAAATGAAAAACTACCCCTAGAAAGACAAATCTCTAGGGCAGAGAGCAATCGGAGGTGCTACTTCAATGTCCCTGAGCAGCAGCGAAGTTTTCAACTTGGCCTGAACGGGTGGAGCGATCAGCAATGGAACCACGCGCAATGGAAAGACTGATATCCTTGGTCAGATAACAGGTGGCTCGGTTTCTTCTCTCCTCCTCCCCTCCTCCCACGAGCTGATCACATTTCCTTGGTAATTTTCATGCTTAGTCAGTAGGTCTTAGGAGACAAGTGTAAATTCCATAGGGATCTTGCCCTTATAAACTACTCTGTACTAATGTTATTATCTGTGTGCTATCTTCCTTCATCCCTTACTGCCATAAGCATTTATTAAACACCTGCGACATGCTATATGGTAAGCACTGCTGCAGGGAAGAAAGCCCTTGAACTCTGGAGCCACCAGGAGAGGCTGTATATTAAACAAAAATAATGCCACTGCTCAGCAGAAAAATGTGTTTCAAGTTGCTTTCTCTCTTATTTAGACCTCAGAAGAGCTGTAACTAAGTGTGAGAAAATTGAGAACCTGGCAGCTAAAATGCCAGAATTCCAGGGAATTCTACAAAATCATCAAGAGCCCCTGTAAGGTAATCAATCACAAGCCAGTCCTCAAATACAGGATACTACAAAAAGATCAGCCTAACACTTCTTAGCTTTTACTTATTGCCAGGGACTATTTTAATTGTCGAAGCCTGAAGCCCTCACTTCTAACTGGACTCTTACCACCTACTGTCCCTCAATTCGGTTTTCATCTGTAAATATTTATTCATTCAGTAAACAAGTTTGAGCACTTCTCTGTGCCAGGGACTGCATGCTACACCCTGAATGCGCCAAGCTGAATTCAATAGCTGCCCCCAAGGAATTTGCTATCTGCTGGTAGAGACAGACCTGGAAAGGAATCTTTGCCATGCACTGTGTCCTCCCAGTGCCCTGGAGAGCGGAGAGCAGAGAGCAAGGAGGGCCCCACCCTGTCCCTCCACCCTGGGAGTTAGTGAGCAGCAAATGAGATCACACAGGCCAAAGTGCTTTGTAAATAGCAGAGGGTGAGAATGAGGTGTGTGCGGAGGCGGGGAGGGGCGGGAGAGGATTCAACCCAGGAAGCTGTCTGCCAAGCCCGAGACCTGGAGCAGGCGGCCGGCGGAGCTAAGTGCCCGGCCTGGGGCTGTGAGCCTGGGCGAGGCCACCTGGACGCCAGGCGACAAAGCCTGAGCTCTGGGCTCGCTTTGCCAGCAGGCCTGGCCAAGCTGCTGTAGGCTATGTCCTGGCAGGAGCGTAAACCTCTGTTACCTTGCTTGGGACTAAGCGCTTTTGCAGCCCCGAGCCGTCCCCTGGCCGCTTCAGGGCCCCAGCTTGAGTGACAAAGGCTAGGTCTCGCCTCTACCGTGCAGCCGAGCAGCCCGTCTTCCACCAATCCACTTACATAACGATATCCCTGAGAAATGGTGGCCAGAAGGGCCGCCAGCCGCTGCCGTTCTCTGTGCTGAAGCGCCATCTACAGGCCAGTTCTAGCTCAAACGACTGACTGTGTAGCTGTGTTTTACAATTTGCCTAGGCAGGAGGAAACAAGAGAAAAAGAGATTTTCAAGGACTAAACGGACAGAAGATGGCAAAGGACCTTTAGCAGGTCCCCATCAGCCCATTCACCAGCTCCGCCGTGGTTTGCTGGTGAGAGAGTCGAGGGCTGAAATGTCTCAGCTTCTACCTGCGACAGGATTTCCTCCATGGCATGGGACCGGTACGAGAATGTCACCGTTTCTCACATTATAAAATCTACATCTGAAGAGCAAACATGCCAAGAAGACCCTCCAGTTTGTCCAGCAGTCCAGACCCCAACTCCGCTCCTCTTCTCCTGTCCCAAAGTTCAGACCTCTGGCCAGCTTGGGGAAATGGTTTTTCAGTGGACAAGTCCTCGTTTGGGGGAGAGTTTGCTCACGCTGCGTACATTCCTGGAGTCCGCTGCTCTACACTGAGCACGAACACACGTTTATCGTGAGCCATTTATTCAGTAGTAGCTGCACGATTCTACAAAGGCATTAACAATAAGCCAATAGTTCAAAAGCAGCATTGAGTTCTTTTTGCCTGAAGAAAATGCAAGCCAGATGGTAGCAGAGTATCAAGAAATGTAAGCCAACCTCCTAAACTGAGCAAGCAATTTTTAAAAATCTTTAGATTTTTCTGTTCAATCTTTTGCCAGGCTAGCCATGTAGCTTCCTACAACTGAGCTTATTGAATCCTTTAGTATAACTGGAGCACAAGATACATAAAATATTCAAGCTCTCACTGTCCATCGGAGCTCACCCTGCTTGGGGACAGCAGCTGTGAGAGGTACCCAGGGAAGGCCTACAGCGGCAACAGCAGGTCTTCCTGCAGGCAGCTGCTGGCCCTTCTTCGGACCAATGACAACTCCAACGAGGGTCTCCCTTTACAGTAAACCTTGAGGAGCCTTGAGAAAACTGCAACGACTGACTAGCCAAAGCGCCTAGAGGAAGTGAGGTTGCCATTGCCTTCAGCCGTACTCCCACTAAGTAGGATGTACTAAAACGAAGTGTTTGCTTCTCCGCAGTAGAAACAATTCCACTGGGCGCTCACAGCAGCTTGGTGTGAGATCTTGAGAGGAGCTTTATCATGGCTGTCTTGCCGAAAAAGAAAGAGGCTAAAAGAAACTGAGTAATTTTCTCGTAGCAAAGTAGCTGAACTCAAGAGTTCTGGTTCCAGTTTCCCCAGTGTGATCATTTCTCTCTCAGCATGAAGCCAACATATTAAGCAATGAAGAGAATATTCTGAAAAACAGTTCAGTTTGCCACAGATTGCCTACACAATAGGGTGGAATTTGTGGACCAAGTCTGACCTTCATTCAGTAATGATGCTCATTGGAGGTCAGTTCACAAAGGACATTCTGGGAGGCTCAAAGCTTCTCAAACAAAAAGATTTCTCCTGACTTTGTTTCCCCCTTTATTCCTTTCATTTAAGCCAGACACAGTCATTGTACCCTATGAAATCCCATGCAAATGTTTGTAATAATTCTTCTGATAAAGTGAGTTCCCTCCTGGGAGAGTTAATAACCACTGCACAACTGGAAGGAACAAAGACACAATGGGGATCGTGGTGAGGATGGCTTTCTGCACCTGGAAAATCACAATGTTTCAGAGCTTCCAGGGGCCCCCACAAGCATCTGATGCCAAGCCACGGGCTCTCTTGGCAGATGACATCAAGACCCAGCGAACAAGAGGCTTCCCAAGATTCCATGGTCAGTGAGTGGCCGAGCTGGTCAGAATCACAGCTCAACTGACTCCTAGCCGAAGGCACCTACCCTTCAATCATATTTTCAGGAGATTGTATCTTGTTTCTAAATAAAATCCAGCTAGGAACCTCAACCTCCAGAGCTTCCCCTGAAATGGTTCTTTGGGGAAACTGCTGACATTCCCCATCTCGAGCTGCTGTGGATAGGGAAGGAAAGGGAGGAACACTCCATTCTGAATGCCCATAATAACAGCTAATAGCAACCAAAAGACTAATGTGCTTAGGATTTAATTTGCATTAGCTCTAGTCCTCTCAACAGCCATTTAAGGTAGGCATGATGATCTGATTATTTGCACGTTACAGATTCAGGAGACTGTGGCACAAAGCCCCTGAGGAGCTGGCTGAAGTTCCCACAACTGGGAAGAAGCAGAGGTAGGAGTGGATCCAGCTGTTCTACATCCAAGCCACTGACTTTTACAAACCATATGGTAACTGCAGGGCACAGGGAGACTCGTTAAATTTGCGGTGACCATAGGGAATCCTCACACAGTAGCCAGCTGTCCCAGCAGAACACTGCAGCCCCTGCTTAGCTGAAAGGGGATCTCCACCACAGATGGCAGATGGGGACTCCAGAATTCAGTTTCTGGCTTCTTCTACCCAAACTCTATTACTAGGGAATGGTGGGAGAGTAGCAGGGCACTGAGGAAGGAAACATTCAGGACTAGAGGCTTCACGGGGACAGAAAGAAAACAGGACAAGTTCATTTTCTAAACTAAAGGTATTCTAAGCCACACTCTGCCCTCAAGAGCTACAGAAGAAATTCTGTGCCATTCTTAGATTCTTCCACCACCTCAGTAACCATTTTGCTAACAAGCCCTGCATCTGCTAGAATGTAAATAACACAAGAAAGGATTTCTGGGCAAAATGAACCAGTCATCTCTGTAAATTGGAATTGCTCTTTACAAAACCTTTTCCTGGATGAGGAAAGTAATGTGCCCAGCCAGCTCTTAGGGCCTTCACTAAATTAGGCTGCCCGAAGGAAGAAATACCGAGACTTTCAACAGGGGAAGACAAGGGAGGAGTTATCAAACTTATCTCCCTGGGTATTAAAGTCTTTCTAGCTCAAGGGACCATGAGGGAAGGGTATGTGTTTGGCAGGTGAGGGGCGACTGAGGTCTAGAAAAGGTATGAGCGAAAGCTGGTACTTGTGGAAGCGTGGGGCCCACGAGGCATATCTCTCGCCAACATGATACATCACCTTTTCCCCAAATCTGCAATTTATTGTGATTCTCTGCTTCTCCCAAAACAAAAGTGCTCAACATTACACACTTGAATCTTAACCTTGAGTTCCTTTTCAGAAAGAGCGTGTCTGTGTGTGGTCCCTGAGCCACCCCTAGGTCACAGTATAAAGAATAGGGCCCTGGAAGCAGCACTAATTCACGGTTTAATGACGACTGTCCTCCTCTGCACTAGCTGTTTCTGGCGTGGAACCCGCACCTGTGCCCTTGTCTCTGGAGCTTGCCCAGAAGAATAAATGATTCAAGCCAGCCTTTAGCACTGCCAACCTTAACTGCATGCCTATTGTTTTTGAGACGGAAGAATTCATACTGGCTTTGATGGAGCATTTAAAAAGGACATAAAATTAAACTACTTGATCTGGCATATTACTTCAAGAACAGCCAGTCATTCCACACATGGGACTCTACTTACTGACTTAAAAACTTGGTTTCTCCTTGGGAGAGAATAAAATAGAAACTTAAAAGTACTGACTCTTGAATGTGCCAAATACCCTGCCTCTTTGTTCCAGATGCACTCAGTTTACAATCACTTATGCTGGGAACACATGTCTGTATCTTTCAAGCAGCGCTCAGCACTGCGGTAGCCTTTGGCCTGAACGTCTGTGAGCGTGGGGGTGTGCGTGGGGGTGTGCAGTGCAGCGGGCGTCAGGCCTGCCAGCCAGCGGGGCTCATCGGTTTCATGGCCAGGTTCTCTACAGTGCATTTCAGTACATGAGGCACCAACTGGGGTCAGAGGACAGTATAGCTCAGTAGAAAGAGCATGGGCTTTGGAGCATGTGACCTTAGGCAAACCACAGCCTGAATTATAAGAAAATTCTATCAACCTGGCTGGATTATTGGAAGACTAGTAGTTTGCTCGGGCTTCCATAACAAAGTGCCACAGATTCAGTGGCTTAAACAACAGAAATCTATTTCACAGTTCTGGAGGGTAGAAGCCCAAGAGAAATACGTCAGCAGGCAGAGTCTATTGTGAGGCCTCTCTGGTTGGCCCGCAGGTGGCTGCCCGCTCAGTGTGTCCTCGCATGATCCTCCCTCTGGGTCACACTTGTCCAGTATCTGAATTTCCCCTTCTTATAAAGACACCAGTCATATTGTATTAGGGCCTACCCTAGAGACCTCATTTTAACTTAATTACCTCCTTAAAGACCTTATCCAGTCACATTCTGACATGCTGGAGATTAACACTTCAACGTACAAATTTGGGGACACACAGTTCAGCCCATAAAAGTAAATGACAAAGTAGGAGCATAAAAGCTTGTATTTTTCCGTTCTTAGGCACAGAGAAAAAACTTGTGTTTTGGAATCATAAAGTGTAATTTCAACTCCTGGTTCAATTGCTTGCTAATTAGGTGAATTTGGGCAAGTTGCTTAACCTGTTTCATCATCTGTAACATGGGAATCAGAATATCGCCCTCAAAGGGATCACTCTGAAGATAAAGTGTCAAGTATGTGAAGCGCTTAACAGCATGTGGAGGAGGTAGGCAGAACGTATTTGGTATTATTGCATTATTTCTTCCTACCAATGATTTTGAATAATGCATCCAGTTTGCCTCTTCTTGTCAAAGTGCTTTGGCAACTAGCCTTGGTGATGGTCTGTGAACTAAATAGTGACAAATCTTTGTCCTAGAGATTTCAAGAAGGATTTCTTGATTGGCTGAACAAAGATACCAGCAGAAGTGGAGAATAGAACATGCTCAACAGAGCCTCACTGTGGTGATTATACAGACAAGTCCCCACAACATCAGACCATCTCCCTCCCAGGTTGAGGACCATGTGCTTCCTCTGCCCTTAACCCATCTCATGACAGAATTTCCCTAACAATAAAAGTCACAGGCAACAGACACTTCTCCAAAGAAGAAATGCAGATGGCCAACAGGCACATGTAAAGATGCTCCACGTTGTTAATCATCAGGGAAATGCAAATTAAAACCACAGTGAGATACCACCTCATACTAGTTAGAATGACCACCATCCAAAAGACAAGAAACAGCAAGTGCCGGTGAGGATGTGGAGAAAAGGGAACCCTCCTACACTGCTGGTGGGAATGTAAATTAGTGCAGCCATGGTGGAAAGCAGTATGGAGGTTCCTCAAAAAACTAAAAATAGAAATACCATATGACCCAGTATTTCCACTTCTAGGCATTTACTCTAAGAAAACAAAATCCCTGATTTGAAAAGATATATGTACCCCTATGTTTATCACATTATTATCAATAGCTAAGATATGGAAGCAACATGTGTCCATCAATAGATAAATGGATAAAGATGTGGTACATATACACAATGGAATATTACTCAGCCATAAAAAAAGAAAAGAAATCCTGCCATTTGCAACACGATGGATGGATCTAGAGGGTATTATGCTCAGTGAAATAAGCCAGGCAGAGAAAGTCAAATACGATATGATTTCACTTATTAGTAGAATATAAAAACAAAGCAAAACAGAATAAACAAAATAGCAGTAGACTTATGGACACTGAGAACTGACTAGTGATTACCATGGAGGAGGGTATGTGGTGGGTGGGTGGGGAGGGTGAGGGGGATAAAGGTGCACAAAATTTCTCAACTGTACTATAAGCTGGTCAAGGGGATAGTAGTACAGCATGGAGAATACAGCCAAAGATTCTGTAACAGCTTCCTATGTTGACAGATAGTAACTGCACTAGTGGGGGTGAGGATTTAATATGGGTAATTTGAACCACTGTGTTGCATATTTGAAACATATATAAGATTGTATATAAACAGCGCAACCCAAGCACTGGCCAAGACAGCAGGACTAGAAAACCAGCAGTGCTACAAAAGACTCCACCACACAAGTGAGGGGTTTTAGTGAGGGGGAGGTAACCAAGCTAAAGTGTTTTCATTGTTCCTTTTCAAGTCAGAGAGGCCTTGAGACAGAAGCCCCGTCCTCAGTTTCAACTATTCCAAACCAGCAAGTTCAAAGGAACCTCCAGAAATGAGTAAAACCAATCCCCATCATGACACAACTGTCATCACATGGTTATAGCAACCCTACTCCAAGTGGTCTACAGATCTGTGCCTACCCATGAACTATTGGCTAGTGGTCCAGACAAAGCACAGAAATCAAGAGTAAGCATTCCGAACTTTAAATAATTTAAAAAGCAGGAGTAATTTTATGTTAAGTCTATAATAAAATCTGCATTTTTGTCTTTTAACTTCATTTTCCTAGAAACTTCATTTTTACTGTATTCTGCGGAAGTACCGATCCATGGTTTAGTCCTGTGCACAGACAGCTTAAGCATTAGGTTACAAGCTCTCCCAGCAGGACACTACTTGGACCCTAGTACATCCCACTCAAAACAAAAAAATTCAGTAAAACCATGGTATTTTTCTTCATTCCATATTCCACCTTGTAAGACAAGAAAGTGAGTCTGTTTTCCTCTCAGGAATATAGTACAAGTCAGCTTCTAGGATACATTCCAGTCTGAACTTTCATCATATTAGAAGTGATCAATATCCAGAGGCTTTATAGTCAAAGGTTTATGAAGACTATAAACACAATACTCTGTTCAGAACTAGAAGGTATCATAGTGGGAAAATTCCTGAATATGAGTCAGAAATTCTGGATCCAAATCCCAGCTTTATTGCCTAGAAGCTTTAAGTGATAATCTCACTGAGCCAATTTCCTCAATTACAGGGTGGAGATTAGTATTATCCACCCAGGCTACAGTTTGAGAGTATTATTTGTTGACAGTCTCAAAGGAAATAGCCCCTAACTTCGTGCAGTAAGGAAGGCAACCAGAATACTTTCAGCCTTTAAGTATTTTGTTAAAAATTCACCAAATTAGAAAATGCTGCCTTCAAATTTTTTCCTGGGCAGAAAGTACTCTTATTTTCTAATGAACTATTATTAAGTGTGTTTGGTTCCATCCTGCCGGGTATCTGGCACCCTGGTGACATCATGAGGGAGAGGAGAGCGGAGCCCATGAGCAGTTCATGGCTGCTGGGTGCGCCAACGGCTCGTGCTCAACGCACCGTGTGATTCAGACATGGCAGGAATGGGAGCAGGGCAACTCTTCCCCATTTTAACTTGTACAGCTATTTGGAGACTCTCTCAAAAAGACTACAAGCTTAAAAATGCACCATTTCATTCTGTTGCTTTAGGCAAGAGAAGACCAGAAAATCATAAGGTATTTTAGCTTTATTGGAGACATATTACAGTAGACAAAACAAGTAGACACATGCTTTATAAAATATACATTCTCATGTGTGAGAAAATATAAATACATACTAGGAAAGGGCCACACTGAACAACTTGGCTTAGAACTCTCTTTAGGTACTGCTCAGACTGACATTCTCTGATGGGGAAAATGGGAAGAACGGGGGGAAAACAGAGGGTCAAAATAGTTTCTTTCTGGATTAAGAGGCCAGTTTGGGCAGCCAAGAGTTAATCCAAGGGCACTTGACCACCTGATAATCGATTTCCCTTTCAAGACAGTTTCAGTTGATGAAATTCATTTTACTTCTTACATCTGAAAACAGGCTCCAACCAAGTTGTCTTTTCACCTTCGCCCCGCCCACTAGGACTGCTAAGAAACACTCAACACACAACCTTGAGGGAGCAAGTCCAAATGACTCGTAGAACACACACACATACATTCATACTCACTCACACAAACACATCCTAGCCACCCACAAAACCTTCCGCTGATGTGTGGGCTTTCAGGTGTGTTAAGAGCAGCTTGTAATGTATCTCTTAATTCAGAACTTATTTTTGTCAACAAAAGCAGGCAGTTGTCCAGAAAGAAAATTAAGGCTAACTGATGTTGGTTTAGATTGTTGTACTTCAAACAAAAAAGTTCTAAGCTGGAGGAAGCAGGAGGAAAAACACTTGCCAAACTGACCTGGGAAAGAGACCACGTAATCGCAAAATGAAACCTTACTTGCAGGTCGCCAAAAAAAATCTTAGTTCAACCTTCTAAGGTCCGGCTGGTTTACAATCACCTCTGCGGTCTGCATCAAGAAGCAAAAAAAGAAATGGGAGAATGTAGCACAAAATGACAGCAAATTTGCCCCTGTTGCTACATTACCCTTTTGGCATTTCTGTGGATATTTAAATGATTAGAAAAGGCCATAATACACTTGGGTAAAATACTGGATATAAAACTGAACCCCACAATTCTAATCCCATTCCAAATACAGTCACACTGGTAAAAAGAATCAGGAATAAAAATTAAAGAGTAAAAGAGGGGTTCTATTACATGCTTAAAAATTTTGTGTTATGGTAATGCCATTTGTGTTAGGAACTAGTTATAGATTTCCTCAGAAGAATAAGCCCAGAGTTCATGTTTTCAGCTATTAACACAGAACATGCTCTCTTTGTCAACCAAAACCCTACATTCTTTAGCTTAAAAAATTTTCTAAAGTGCTCTAAACTTACTGTATTAAAGGATTCTGGAGGACAAAGTTTTAAGACTATCACTGTTTCTGGAGATCCCCAATGATAAAACTGAAAGAGCGCTGAAAGTCACCTTGCCCATATTCCATGTCAGTGCAGGTATTCCTTCAATGCTGTTGACATGGTCGTTTAGCTTCCGTGTGTGCTTTTCCCATGAATGGCTAATTATTCCAATTATCAGACAAATCGAATTGTTAAAGAGTTAGCTTACATAGATTACTGGCAATTTCTGCCCCACTGATAGGACCCCTTTTCTCTGGAATAAAGACAGTGAATTTAAACCTATTTCAGATGACAACCCTTTAAGTAATTAATCTTTTCTCCCTTTTCTTAGGAAAAGAGTAAAAGTCTAAATTGCTTGATATCTTGATGTTCCTTTTACAGCCTTTCAATGCGTAATATGAAGGCGACCATTCTGAAACACGAAAGTCACCTTACAGCAACATACTCCTTTCAAGCATTCTGAGATGGCTCACTAAAGGGAACGGCACAGTAGGCTGGGTTTCTGAGATTTCCTATCGTACAGAATAACCTGCATGGTGGGGAAAGCACTTGAGAAGCTGCTGAGCAACAGAAAGCCAGTGGCTTAGGTGTAGATCTGTGTCCGTAAGACTTGGAGTTCAAGGAAAATGCTATTTCTTCTTCCAGGTAGACTTAAAGAATCACTTTAAAAAGGGCACAAACAAATTAAGATAATTTATGTATCCCTACGAATATGAAGTGGTAACTGGGTGGGAGCAGAGAGAATTTTTAGTTTGCCTTCCTTTGTAACATCCTGATTAAATTGGCGGTGGGCAGGTGTTACACCGCTGGGAAGAAACACTGATGAGTCACTAGTCCTGTTTATAGCAGAGGGTTACATCACTGCTTGGTAAAACAAAAGGCAATTATGAAAAATTTCAGGAATTTCTTTTCCTAAAATAAGAATTTATTATTTTTTTAAGACTAGAAGTAGACTATTCACATTTAAACAAATTCCTGACTGGTATTTAGGCCAGTTCTTTTAGTTATTCAGGCAAGCTAGGAGTATCTGGGAGGCCACCTCAGGCATCTGAGTTGACATAGTGCAGAACCTGGCCATTCATATCAGACTCTGACGCCCCAGGTAGTAAAGGGACCACGGCTAAGAGGCGGCACTCATGTATGTTAAGTTTTCTAGAGCCCTGGTTTGCAGCCTGTGTTTTGTCCTGTCACATGTAACAGCTGATGCTAGCTTGCAGCCCAGCTCCAACTCCGCCTTTTTCACTCAAGAATGTCTACAAGAATTTGAGGAAGAGAGTACTATTATTTTAGGGATAACCTTGAATATGCTAGAAAGGTAAATGAGCTACAACTTAGTTGCAAATTAGTTGTGGCAGGCCTCTCAACTGATTCTGTAACATCAGCATCCAGTCCTGCTGTTCCAGAGAGCAATGGGTAAGTTCCCAGCACATCGGATTTTTTACGTTTACTGACACAGTTTAGAAGCAGAGTATTTCTTCTCCTCCTGAGTGTTTCTTATGCCATTACTCCTGCTATAGAGAAAATAAATCTGGCTCGAGTCAGAGCAAACAGCATCACTCCTGTTCTACTCTAACAAACATTCCATGAAAGCAGCTTTTTATTAGAGTAGCATGATCCTCCTTGGTTCCTGGAGGGGTCACAGATTCATAGAATGTTTCAGCTGGAAAGGGCTTTAAAGCATCCAGTAAAATGCCCTCATTCCATAAATGAGAAAAGCAGGCTGAGAAGTAAAGGACACCAGTCAGTAGCAGAACTAGGAATTAAATCAGGCCCCTAGATTTGTAGTCAGTCCAGTACAAATTATACTACAATCTAGTAAGAAGAGTGATCCCAAATTAAAGGGACAGGAAAATAGTGATAGTTCAGAAGTTCAAAGTGAAAATGACCAGCGGCTGACAGTTTAAAAAGGAAAAAGAGAAAGGCATTGTGGTACTACACAGCTGTACCGATGCCTATGGAGGAAAATCTAGGATTGAAAATTCGTATGAAATTCAGCTCAATTTTCTGGCAAAAAAGCTGATAAATTATGTGAGCTTAGAACCCTTGAAATGCACAATGACTGAGAAATATTTTTGTTTAAGTGATGCAAGTTATCCAGTATAGACTAGTCCTCACTGGATTCAAGGGATAAAATCTGACAGCCTATGTGAGGAAATCTAAAGCACAAGAAAGGAGAACTTTAGTACACTATATTCCACTGGAGTGTAAGTCCTTTGTTTACATAAAGCTTTCTGCTATCAGAAATTAAAGGAAACTTTCTGGATTAAATAATCACTTGTACTAAAGCAAGGACCCACTCTATAGGAATATAGACAATTCTGCACATTCTTCTAACCCCAAAGCACTCTTCCCTTAAGCTATAGTGTGCATTGGTAGAAGAGGGATTATAAAAAAAACAGGGAAAAGAAGAAAACTTTGGTTTCTTTGTCAACTAAGTACTTTTCTGAAAGAAGATCTTCCCCAAACAAGTTTTCCTTTCTCTATGTGCACAGGGCTATGACAAGACTACTAGTGTTTGAAAGAGCCTCTTTATGCTAGGAAGGTACCATCACCCAGCACTTGTACACAGATGGCAAAAGACTAGATGTACGAACCTTTAGGTATGAAGAAAGTGGTTACACCAAGATTGTGTTTGCATGTACACAATCACAGGTACCCTGCCTCTACACATATAATTCTTAACAAACATGTTTTTAAAACATTAAACAAAGTCTTTAGATTCACTACATCAAGTCATACAAAATCTGTCTGTAGTCTGAGAAGCTGCTGTTAATATAACTGGATTTTATATATAATTTTGGCATATCAAAAATATTTACATTGCAGCCAACACATGGTCAATGAATACAAAAATTATTTATGAATGCACATATATTTACAATGAGATCCCTGGGCAACAGGGACCCCCCAAAAAAGATTCACAAGAATATAAAACCCCTTGACCGGTAACAGCAGGTCAAGCCTGGATTCTTGTTGAAGACCTTGAATATCAAAGCCACAGTCTCAACTCTACACTGAAAGCCACTAAAGAACCCCAGGAACACTTCTCAGAGGGCTCCAAAGTTGTTTTTGTTCCTTGGAGGGCAAAACAAAGCAGTGATGTCTTCCCAGGATCATTCTGCGGCTGAGACAACCCAGCGTGTTAAGCAGCATTGAGCCTCTTCCCAACAGGCAATGCTCGCTGGGCACATCCCCAAGGAACCATCAGGAAGCACATTTGTCCAGGATCTTCTGCCTGGGCCACACATATTTACTTAGATGCACCCATTTCCATCAGCCGTTAGCCTCCCTTGGTCCAGTACAAGCCCAAATGAATGCCAGGACCATCTGGTGTGGTCAGACGCAATTGTAGACCAAGAGTAAAGCAAATGCTGACTTTGGAGGTTTCTTCTGAACTCTGAGGTAGTAAATACAAAATGAATTAATTTGAGTCTGCCCAGACTTCATCCTGGAGTGAGTTTCATGTGCCCTCGCTACCACCTTGAATGTTACGCGTCCTACTAAAATCAAAAGCGTGGTCATGTAGCCTGTGACCGGACACAGGGGAGGTGGAACAGTCTGGATCATCGTCTGCCAGGCCCTCATGCTGATGGGGTTGTGGGGACTCAAGGACTGGCTGCTGGGAAAAGGGAGGGTGAGGCAGGCCTAGTTCTTTGCTTACGCTCCACAGAGGCCGCTGCAACATTTCTGAGAATGAAAGACAATAATTATCAGCAGTGAATCAAAATTTAAAATGAATTTTCTGAAATTTAATTTTCTTTTACCCAATCCTCAAAGAAATAAAGATGCCCAAAATTCCTGAATAAGAACACTGAGATCAAATGTATACTTGCCATCTTCTCAGCAACAACTAAAAAAAGAGGGCAAAATAAAAGCTTGGAACCATGGTCTTTCAAACCTTCCTACTCAAGAAACAGCCAACTATTTACCGAAACCATGCTATACATCACCTACTTCACCTAGTCATGGTTCTGCTGCTACAAGATTTAAATATAAAACCCTTTAGAAACATGGAAAAAGGCTAAAACAGATTTAACAGTATCCATATTGTAATGAAAGTTGTATTATACATAAAAAAATCATTGACTGAGGGCAGTAATTCTATCTTTAAATAACAATCAAATGCCTATATTGAAAAAATTGTTTTAAAAATAAACCATCATCCCGCCCAGGTTCTAACATACCAATAATTCTAACAACAAAATAACAACCAACAGCAGTGATTTTAAATTAATTATCTGTATTTTGGTTTCAAAAATATACATTACGCTTTCTCCCTATTTACTGCAGTGGTGAGCTCATTCCCCAAAGATCATTTACTGGAAGTCATATGAACTTCAGAGGTACGCATTTCGGAAAAAGCTAGCCAAACATTCTGGAACCACACACTCAAATAAAAATAAAACCCATGTGAAAAGTAGCCTAGGGCAGGGTTTCTCAAGCTTCTGTATGCACACAAACAACCTGGGGATCTTGATAAAATACGGTCCACTAGGTCTGGGGTGGGACCCGTGATTTGCATTTCTAACAAGCTCGAGGTAATGCTGATACTGACAAACCACACCTTGCATAGCAAGGAGCGCCCTAGGTAAGGGAGGGGTTTACTCACCTACAGACCAACAATTAAGATAGCCCCAAAGTTAGGAAAAAGATGCACTACATTTTTGGTTTTACTTAAAAAGGGGGTGGGGGGGGATGGGGGGGGTGGTGGGGTGTGTGTGTGTGTGTGTGTGTGTGTGTGTGTGTGTGTGTGTGTGTGTAATTCTTTCGGACATGGGAGATGGATTTAGTGTTGCATTTCTTTCATGGACACTGATTTTAAAGACAAGAGACCAACTTCAATAAAGATATAGCTTTTCCTGAGCTATACCCTCTTTAGAAATCTTTAGGGTTGGTCTCTGAATTAAGAGCAACAGAGCTCACCTTCAGAGTGCCACTCCAGGTCATTTGCTCCTTCCAGAACCATCCCTGGAGGCACCACTACACACTGCCTTCCTGCCCCCACCCCGTTCCCAGTACTCTTCCATTTCAGGCTGGCAGGGGAGTGACAGCTAATGAAAAGCCTGGGTGGACAGGAAGACATGCTCAGTGTGCATTTCATGGTCTAGAAAGAGTTTTGCTTTACAGACTGAGTTGTCATCAAATGCTCATCTGCACAATAGAACATGTGTTTCTCTTCCTGGGCCGTATGAGGCAGAGGACACTTTCCCCAAACTGTTCTCCCACTTATGGCCCTGATCATAACACATCACAGATGACAGCAAACACCTGCCAAGTAAGAGTGACATTCAATAATTACCTGATGGAACAGCAACCAAGTAACACATTTTTTAAGTCATCTCAGTAAAACCTTCACTAAATTACACCCAAATTATATCCTTATCTACTTGGCTTCTTAATTTTTAGAAGTGTGATCTTGTTTTCATCCTACAAATTCAGACTTCTTTCTAACCCTAACCTCTGAAGATCCCTGGCTCCAGTTTATACCAGTTACCAATAGCTAATTACTCCACTGCACCAACTTGTTTGCCTCCGGGCAATTGATGAGTGCCACCTATATGACTGACGGAAAAATCACGTAGGTGAAAGTAAAAGCAAAACAAAACAAACAAAAACCACTGTGCCCTTTACCACTGCTCATCTGGGTGAAGGAACGTTTCTTCTCCTTTATCCTCTCATGGTTGGTGGGAAAGGCAGACATCTCTCCACCCGCTGGCGAAAGCAGGCTCTCCAGGGTGGTGGCATCTTGGGGAGGATATACCAGGTACGTCTCCTTGGGCATCTGGACCGTGAGGCTGGACAGTGTCTGATCCAGCACATCCTCCTCAGCAATGTAGGTGTAGGGACAGTATTCTCGGGTCCTGGAGTAGATGTTGGCATTGTCGTAACAATCTGAGCAGATCACCCGGGCACCAGGGCCACCTAATGACAACATGGGAAAGAACCCACACATCCTCCAGTTGAGAAATCAGCTCTACCAATGACCAGTTTTCTTCAATAGCTGTCATCATATCATCACAGCTGGCATCCATTCAGCACTTACTTTACAAGCCAAATGCAGTTCTGAAGTCTTTCTGTGAATTAACCAACTCAATCCTCACAACATCCCTATGAGGCAGGTACTATTATCACCCCCATTTCACAGATGGGGTAACTACCACACAGAGAAGTTCAATTTCGGTACCTCGCCAAAAAACATGCTGCCAGAGTGGGGGGGCTACAATTTGAACTCAGCACTCTGGCTCTAAAGCCCATGCTCTTGAGGGCTACGTTGAATCATCTTTGTCCAGCCTGGGAAAGATCATGCCCCAATCACAGGGGCCAGGCAAGGCTGACACTGTGCGACAGGACACATGTTTGGCTTAAGCAAACTGAAGCAGAGAATAAGGAGTTATGATGACTTCATAAAAGTCCTTATTACTTTGGTGAGTCAAGAGGTTAAGCAACACTAATTGCTAAAAGGATCCCTAGAGAAAGCCTCTGATGGTCAAGAGTCCTGCCTAACAGATGTGTGCTTGGTAGAAGTGAAAGTTTAATAATGAGCTCCCTGGACTGTTAAATACTTTGAAAACTGAATAATCAAAGAGAGGAAAGAGAGTGAGAAATAGAGAGTGAGTTACTTATTTATGATCAAGCAAAAGAACGTTAGAACTGAAAGAGGCCTACAAGTAATTTAGTTTAACCCAGAAAGCAGTGTTATTTCTCACAAATCTCAGAATAGAGGCTTTTAGTATCCTTTAAAAAGCTAGAAATACCCCCCTTTCCATGGAAAGTCAAAATGAAGTTCAATTTATCAATTGGAGAAATTCTGTTAACACCTAGCCTAAAAAAAACTCCACAGAAATGGAAGAGACCTTTCATCTGTACAGTACTTGAAATAACACAGATTTGTTGAAAGGATCTGTAAGAATCTTGACAGAAGTGCTTTATAAAATACTGTTCATTTATTTTTAAAATGAGGAAATAAAAGCTCAGATTTCAAGTAACTTGTTTATGGTCACAAAGCTGGAAAGAACTGGGAATCAAACCCAATTCTTCTGCCCCTTAGTTCACCTTCCTGGAATCTTCACTCCTTGTGGGAAGAAGGGTGGAATGCGGAAGAGTAGTAGTGTTAAGAAATAAGATTTATTTAATTAGAGAACACTTTATATCTTGCTGATGTTCTCCAATTATGCTGAGAATCGTCACGACCCCTTAAACTTCAGGGTATCTACTTTATGATATAGATTTTATGACTATCTACCTGTCAGCAGGAGAAACAAACCTCTCCTGGATATGGTCTGAAGGGTGCTCATGCCTGAAAAGGCTAAAGGACACCTGAAAAAGGTTTCAGGAACATCTCCTTCCCATAATAATAGCCTGTACTGTGTACCCCAAACCGTTGTTTAGGCCATGTTTCTCTTTTTTGTCAGATGATTTTCTTCTGTTAAGACTTTAATCAATTTTCATCCTATTTTGCATGGGGCCAAATGTTTTCACTGAGTATCTTACAGGTTAATGGTGAAAACTATACACTGAAATTTTATTCAATAGGGTAGGCTGAAATTGTGGGGATATACAAGAAGAGTCATTACCATCAGTGCCTCTGTGTAAATACCCACTGGCAGGAGGCATAAGCTGCTGATGACTGCCCGCCTCAGAGTTGCTATAGCCTTCCTGTGGCTCAGACAGTGTTCCTTGGGAAGACAAGTAGCTGGGAATGTCTGCAGGTAGATTAAGCTCCTCTGTAAAAGAAACATCTTTAACTCTCAAAGACAGACAATTTAAGTCAACACTTAGTAGACTATTTTGCAAATGTGTTCCACTTTGATGCAACTGGCCAGGAAAATGCTATATAACAGAAACTCAGGAGCTCTTAGAATTTTCCCTTAAACTATTTCTCATAGAATTCATCTCAAAGCTTCATTTAGAAAGTACTACCAAAAGGAACAAAACCTAAGTCTGAAATCTTATCCATAGGCACATTTTCACAATCTATCCAGTTGAACCTCTTTTCTCATGGATTTCAGGTGAGGTGTCTTAAAGCCTGACCTTAGTCATATGGGTTCCACTCTGCCCCACAGGGAAATTATGATGGAAATGAACCTTAGGTACCAAAGAAATAAGATACACCTGTAATATGTTTGTAAGAGCAATGTCTTGGGGGAATGTCTACAAACTCTTTAAAATCACTTATCACCACAGAGATTCTGTTTTATCAAGGAAGTAGGTCATTTTAACAGGAAAAACTCTTCCTTCTACCACACATAAAATCAAGTATCAAAGCTCCTTAGATTTTTGTATTTTACAATAAATCCTATATACTACATTTCTGACTCAAGTATAAGCCATGGGTGTCAACTGGATACCACTCACCTGTGTTTGTGATACTGTAGTCTTCATTTTTCCTTCTCATGTGGTAAATAACAATGACCCAGATCAAAGAGGTGCCCACAACACAACAAACCACAACAATGATGACAACGCCAACTGTGGTCCAGCCATCATCTTCATGCCCAATGCTACTCTGGGAAGAGTCACAATTGGGGGATGAAATGACATTTAGGTAAATGTGACCACGTTCTGTCCCAAGGGTGTTAGACAAAACACAGGTATATTTCCCAGCATCATCTAGCCCAGCGTCTACAATGATGAGAAGCTGGTTGGCTGCAGCAAAGAAGTGCCGTTCTGTCACCAGCAGTGGTCCGTCGTCTTTGGTCCAGTTGAGGCGAGGGGCAGGACTCCCTCCAGCTATGCACTGTAATACGGCAGTTTCACCTCGGGTTACTGTCTTGTCCTCCAGGGGCCTAATAAATGAGGGTGTCTCTATCATATAAATAAGAAAGTCACATTAAGCAATTTTATCCTTAAATCTTACTGAATTCAACTATTGAGCCTAAGATGAAATAAACACTTTCATATACTCATGGGAGGATTAGAAGTTAATGTTTTAGAAAAGCAAAAGCTTCAAAAAAACCTAAATCTTATCTCAGTAATTCCACCTTTGACCAGCTATCCTAAGTAAGGAATTCAGAAATTTATACACAAAGATATTATGAAATTAGTTGTAGTTTTAGAAATAAAGGAAAAAATCTAAAAAATCTAACAGCAAAATGATTAAGTAATTCCCAACAACCACATGATATTTTACAAAGACTTAATAATGGGTAATCCTTGGGATACAACATTAAGTGCAAAAAGGTAGGTATACATAACTACATAAAAATGCATGCTAAAAAAAGTCCAGAATATGCCATAATCTTTAACAGTGTTTTAGTGTATTTCCCTCCTTTTTTCTAGTTTTCTGTGTATCTTGAATTTTTAAAACAGTAAGTTTTTCTGATTATACAAGTAAATAACAAACCAACAAACTTTTAAAACCCCTAACATTTAAGAGAATATAAAATACAATTTGCCTTGAATTTGAAGCCCATGAAGAAAAATATTCTCCTAAGAAAAAAATAGGCTTGTCAGTGGAAATCTTCAGGGAAAAGACATTTTACAAGAGGATAGGATTAAGAGGAACACACTGAAAGCAAAACAGGAAATCTAACAATAAGACAGGTCATTTTTTTTGTATTAAAAGTTTTTTTTTTAATGAACTAGGGGGAACAGTCACATTGTCTCGAGTTCTCTGTGAAGCAGTATGTGAACAGTATAAAACAACTGCAAACTCACTACTGAGCAGTTGGAAAAACATACATCAAGTAGAAACCTTACAAAGGGAGACATAACATATAAAGAGATTTGAATTTTCAATTCATGTGATAAAGATCTCTAATTCCACCCTCAGCACTTCCCCAGACTTCAGTTATCTGATCCACTATGCTGACAAAACCCTAAGTTGGCAAAATAAGGTGACAAAGATATAAGGTTCACTACTAAGATCTCAAAATTAGACTTTCCTTGCCCTTAATATCAATATTAGATCCCTAATAAAAAGCTCAGGGACCCATGGGGTAAACATACCTAACACTGTTAAGGAGGCATTTGCTGAGAGGCCGCCTGCTATATTTTGTGCCATACAGCTATAGATTCCCATGTCTTCTATTTTTACATTTGCAATGAAGAAGACATCATCCTCAGGCATGACATGCATGCGTCTTTCTCGAGCTGCAGGGAAGTCAGTACCACCATCTTTCTGCCAGGAAATCTGAGGTGCAGGGTGTCCCTCTGCAGCACATTCTAATCTGGCCATGGCACCAGTGCGGATAGTTAGATCCATTGGAGTTTTCAGAAAAGAGGGCATCTCTGTTCCAAAAAAGATGGATGAGAGAAAGTGGGTAGGGGAAAAAAATACATATATATATATACACACACACACACATACATGAGAGAATCTGTTAGGCAAAATACCAACTGTTGTAATGCTCCATTCTTTGAGAAGGCATGCTCTCTGGATCAATAGTAAATACAACTTCAGAGGCCATCTTTTCTCCCAGAACCTCAGAGTACTTGGGGTACAGTAATGACTAATTAATTCTTCTACAGAATGCATGGCATACCTACCTGATCTCGCTGATAGAGGCAGAGAATGCACAAGGCCAACCTAGCTGAACTCCCCATTTTATAATCTGATATTTACTATGCCTCCCTTACTTAAAAGACTAAACAGTGCTTTCCAAACTAATTTACAAAGCTGTCAAGGCAAATGCCAGGATAAGCAAAAAATCCATGCCTTCCAAAATCTCATAAAACAACACAGAAGCAAGACAAGTACATCTTTTGGTCGCACAAAGCCAAAAATGTAGTTACTCAATCTGACAGGCAAGAGATAAATCAAGCTGTTTTGAAGCAGCTTTTTATGGCCGCAAGAGAAGAGCATTAATTTTAAAAAGTGACTCTGTGTGACTACATTTACACAGAGATAATGATCACTGGACCCAGAAATGTCCTAAATACTTCCAGTTAGTGGAAGGCTGTGTGAACAATGTCAGGAATAAATTTCATACTTTCAAACAGAATTATGTTTCTTGAAAGAAAATGGGAGAAATCCAAAAGAGGATTTTTTCAAAAGCATAAACAACAGTGAAAGTAGTCTATCTTCTGGGGCTGTGGAATTCACCTTTATCCCTCAATTAAAGACAAATTAAAATTAGGGACAGTTAAGTGGGCAAACTGGCAATCCAATCTATACACTATCACAACCATAAAGACAAAAACAGTTAAGATCCCCTCCCAAATGTCAGGTTTAGCCTCATTTTCTTGGTCAGGTGGTTCAAAAGCTGAACATGAAAAATTGTTCTAACCACAAAACTATCAAGGAGCATAATTCCTTACCATTCACAGTCAGTTTGGCTTTGTAAGAATAATTAGAACCAAAGTGATTAGTAACAATGCACTGGTATTTCCCTTCATCTGTGAAATTCACATTGAAAAGATGTAAGACACTGGTGTATTCCAGAGCTTCTCCAGCTTGCTGCCGATAGCGAACAAAATTCTCAATATCAGCATCATACAAGATTTCACTGTCTTTACGCCACACAGTAGACAGGGGTGAATCACTGCCGCTCGCTGCGGTACACATCAGAGTTACATTCACGCCTCTTAGAGCAACTGTGGTCTCTGGATGTGTTCTTATCTGTGGCTTGAGAAAGGCATCTAAGGAAAACAAAAGAAAATGGGCAGGAGCCAAGTCAGTTATTTATTTTTGTTTCTATAGATTCAACTTGAAAACAAATAATGTAAAATTGTGTGTTCTGTTTACAAAATGGTCTACTAAGATTGAAAGAGACTTTAGAGCTAGAATCCAATTCCCTTGTTTAAAGATGAGGAAAATGAGGCCCAGAAGGGTCACACTGACTTGCTCAAAGACTTGTAAGTCAGCAGCAGAGACTGGACTGGATCCCATGTTTTCTGACTTCAGGGTTTAGCACACTTTCCACCATCCCTTACTGTCACTTATGCTTAGAATGTGCTTCTTAAGCATTAACAGTTACTGGGAAAAAAAGAGAAATCTTTATTAGTATGTCAAGACAAAGTTTAATCCTATCACTGTGTGTGTGTGTGTGGAGGAAATGGGAATTATGAACTTACTTTACAGAGTATCTATTAATAAAATGTATTATTTCATAGTACTTTGTATGTGTATAACTTTCACTTAAAATACTGAAAAATTCCAAACATCAAATGCTTAACTGAAGACTGGCTTAGGACTGGCTAATGAACTATAGATTCATAAATAATAATGTTATTAGATTGATTCAGAGAAGCAGTTATGTGAATTCTTAACCAATATCTTCACTGGGTAACATTTCACTGTGCCATGAAAATAATGTGTAAAAAAGATAAAGTACATGTTTATATTTAAAACTAAAGAAAGTCAGAAGGGAATTTATGGAAATGTAAGCAGAATTTAATTATTAGATTCTTTGTTTTCTTCTTTAAAATTTGTAACAACAATGTAAGTATTTTGTGGGCTTGAACTTCTAAGTGTCTAAATATCTTTAAGTAGATTGTGGAAAAAGATCTGGCAATACACAGGTATCTAACCGATCAGACTCAACACAAATACACTGATCTAGAAGTTCCACTGTGTAAAGCTAAGAATCAGTTATTCCACTTTAAAGGAAAACAAAGTGTAAAGGAAAAATCTGCAAGTTGAGAACTAAAATTTTAAGTACTAGAAACACAATTTGTGTATGTCCTCCTTTCCCTTGTAAGAAATCTAAAACCCTGCCACTTTCATCTTAGGAAGCTGCACCAAAAACAGAAACAACAAAGAATTGGTATATTCATACATGGCTGGTAACAACATAAATTAGGGCCTTTTTGGAAATGACCTGGTGGCACTTTTCAATATCTACTAAAAAAATAATTCAGACTTTTGAATGAACTCATGTAAAAAAAAAAAATTCATACCTTTTGATTCAGTAATTTTACTACTGTATATTTATTCTATGGCTAACAGTACCCCTAAAAGGAGAAAGACCAACATTCATAAAACCGTTATTATACTGACATTAAAATGATCATTTAAGAATACAGAGAAAAAAATGCTTATGATATATTAAGTCAAAGAATGCAAAATTTAACTTACGAATGGAACAATATAACAATGTTAGAGAAGAACACAGAGAAATGAAAATGGATATGCTAATGGAAAAGCATTCTGGTTTTTTTTTAATTCCATTGTCAAAACAGTGTGTGATATACAAAATTTTAAAAAACAAAAATACAAACCACAAACAAAATCTTTCAGATCCACATTCAGGATGCTTTGCCCTGCTAGCCATTCAGGGTGGGCACAGCTTACATTCACAGAATGCTGAAAGTTGTTATCAACCAGCCACTGAAGCAACCACTTCAAGTGGCAATCACAGAGCAAACTGCTTGTGTTCAGAATCCTACAGAAATAGAGAAGAAGTACCCTTTACTTTTCATTCTAAGGTTCTTCAGCATTAAAAATTTACTACATAACCTATGAATTTTTTTTTGCCAAAAATATGTTTAATCTGAATCTAACCACGAGAAAACAAATTCAGACTGTCAGCCTCGATTCCTCAAATACGGCAGTGTCATGAAAGATACTAAAAAAAGATGTGGGGATGGACAAGGGCAAGAGACCTGTTTTAGATTAAAGGGGGCTAAAGAACCATTACAACCAAATGCAATGTATGACCCCTGACTGGGAAAACATTATCTACAAAGTTTTTGAGGCATAAAATTTGAGTATAGACTGGACATAGGTATTATTTTATCTATGTTAATTTCATTGGATATGATAATAGTGCTGTGGCTATGTAGAAAAATACTTTTTCTTAGGAAATACATGCTGGGATGTTTAGGGGTGAACATGTCATATCTGCAACTTTCAAACAGTTAAGCAAAAATAATTGTGCGTGTGTATATGCATATGTGTTGGGGGGAGGAGAAAGGGTGGGAGGAAAGGAGGAAGGGAGGGGAGGAAATAGGTAACAAATTTAACAAATAGGAAAAAAGTTAACAACGGTGAATCTAGGTAAAGGGTATATGGGTGTTCATTGCACCTTCCTTAAAATTTCTGAGGTGTAAAATTTTCTCCAGAGAAGTTTGGGGAAATGCTAACTATCTATATTGGAGCACAGAGATATCTTTGTTGTGGAGAGGATATTAATTCTTTTCTAATTATTTCATCAAGACTGAAAACACTTGTAGCCCTGTGACAACGTGTACCGCAACTTAAACCAGGAACCACTCAGAAATTACTTATGGTCTGTAAAGGGACTATGAAACACCTGAAAAATCAGTATTTTCTTTTAATAACCCCTTAAGTGATCTATCCACTTGGAAGAAGAGAAAGCAAATGCTTTTGAGAACATTATAACCTGCTTTGTGAGCATCAAAATCTTTATCTAAAGTTTTGTGTAAAATATCTAAGATCAGATTCCAAAGAAGTTTCAGTCTTTAATGGTATCTCAAAGGCCATATTTTATTAAAGGTGATTAAATGGGCCCAAAGTTACCTTTTGCATTTAAAAATTCTTTTGTTATATTCATTCATTCAGAGAGGAATATTTGAGTCTACTATATGCTAGACACTGTTCTAAGCTCTAGGGATAGAGTCCTCACAAAGCTTACGTATTTAGAGCCAATGAATAAACAAATGAATGCAAAGGATGATGTCAGAGAGTAAGTGCTATCAAGAAAAACAAAGCCAGGTAAAAAACAGAGAGACAGCAGCTACCAGTTTAGACAGAGTGGGCAGAGAAAGATTCTCTGAAGAGAGGGACCTGGACAAAGACCTGAAAAAAGCGAGAGCAAATCACGTGAGATCTGAGGTTAAGAGTGTGGCAGCCAGAGGAAAATGCACAAAGGCCTCGAGGCAGATACGCTTGGTGTCCTCAAGGAAAAGTGAGGAGGCCCCGAGGCTAAAGCAGTGAGGGGAGAGTACCATATGAGGTCAGAGAGTGGGGAGGGGCCCCCGGCCATGCGGTGCTTTATAAACTAAGGAAAACTTGAATTACTTTTTCCTTGTGTGTGATGGAAAGCCACTGCAAAGTTAAGAAGAGAAGACTGATGTGGTCTGATTTATGCTTTCTTAGGTGTAATATAGGCTGGATGCATGAGACTTGGGACTCATATCCTAATTCCACTATTTACTTTAAGCCAGATACTGAATGTCTTTAAAACCTGAGTTTCCATTTCTAGAAAATGGGATTGAGAATGCCTACTGCAAAAAAATTTTTAAATAAAGCATTTAGCACAGTGCCTGGCCATAGATATCACTGAATTCACATTAGTTCCCTTCACTTGTACTTCTTTTGCATCTTTCCACCCTTCACACATTAACCAGCCCTGCCCACAAGTGCCTACTAGGGTACCCTGCATTCTCTCAGCAAGTGTGTGGATATATACCAAAATATTAATACTGCTTGTCTTTGTGTAGGGGGAATTTGGCATCTTTCTCTTCCTCTTGGTTTAACTGTATTTTCTAATTTTTCTACCATGATTATGTAATTTTAATGCAAAATATTTTTTAATTTATATGCAACTCTCCAATCAATATTTATGCAAAGCACTGTGGATACCAACAAGTACAGAGATTTTAATAAATGTTCATGTAAAAATTATGTCTTACATTTAAAGTAACCAAAAGCAATCAAAACTTCTCAGTAAGTCAAATTTGAGTTCCTGAATTAGCAGTTTGTTCAAATCAACTCCCAAATTACTAAATGACTCTGAAGAATGAAACCACAATATTTGCTTTCATCTACTAGCTGAACTGTATTTTAAACTGAATTCTCATTACAAGGGTCAAAGCTTTCTTGCTGGCCCTCAGACTGTCACAGGCTGAAAAAGGGTAATATTGACAGGCAGTAAGTTGTGCCCTTATATGTTAAACCAAGCCTAGGAGAAATACCTCAACAGACCCTCTGACCCTGCCCCCGAAAAAGCCACTAAAAATCTGGTAGAAAATAACTAATGCTGATTTCCATAATATTTTACTTTTATTATTTTATGATTTATCTTTTTTTTATTCAACTTTTACTATGTAACAGGCTCTGTGCTGGGCATCTCTCAAAACCCTCCAAAGTTTCCTAATGTATTTAGAGGGGAAAAAACCCTAACTCTTCATTGCTTATTAGGCCTTATATGATCTGGCTCCTGCCTAATTCTCTGTGACCTCACCCCCTACCAGTCTTCTCCTCACTCTTCTTCCAGCCACACCAGGGTTTTGCTATTCTTCAAACACAAGGGCATGTGCCTACCTCAGGGCCTTTGCACTTGCTCCTCCCTGTGCCTGGAATGCTCTTCATCCAGTACTCAGCAGTTTGCCATTTCACCTTACTAAGGTCTTGGCTCAAATGCTGTCATCTTCAGAAAAGCCTTCCCTCAATAATGTATCTAAAATAGCAATCACTATCGCTCTCCATACCTTGGATCCAGTTTATTTTTATTCAGAACATTTATTGCCTAATGAGATACTAATTATGTTTACCGGTTTACTGTCTTCCTTACTAGGTTTACTGTAATATGCTGTAAGGACAGAGACTTTGTCTTGTTCACTGCTATGTTTTTAGCACCTAGAACAGCACCTTATTGCAGATGCCATAAGTATTTCTTGAATAAACAAATCATCTCATTTTCCTAGTCCCTTTTTGAGAAGGGAAACCAAGTTTTAGGCTAAACAATTTGCCCAATGTCACAGTTTATAAAGAATGGGGCACAAATTTGAACTAAGACAGTTTGAACTCACACACTTTCAGTGTATCTCAAACTATCTGTGGTGAAGGACCAGTTTTCAAGATTTCCACTCTGTCGTGGATCAGTACTTTAATAGAATTCAACAAAAGTGTCATGGTAATGTCAAATTGTTTTATAAGTTTCTAAATGCTTATTTTGATTTTCCATCCTCATCTTGTCATGCCAGTTCTGGTACACAGACTGTCCTCTGAGTAGCTTTCAGGCAAGACAAGATAAATTGTTACTAACAGCCCACTGATTCCTACCACTGGCTGAATATTTGAATCACCTGTTTAAAATTAATACCAACATCCAACTAACCACCTCTCCCCACTGGGAAATTTATAAACCAGTAAGAGCAATTTTTTTAAATTTGTGAATGAAAAAGGGTATAGTATGTATTTTTTTCTATGCAGCTATTGAACAGATTTTGAACATTTTAGGAGTTTGAACAAACATTCAGAGGCATCTTCTCTGACCACTATATTAAAAGTGCTAATCTCCAAAATATTATATAATGCCTTAATTCTAACTCATCCCAAGGGATAAGGACTGGGAACATATGTTTCCAACTGTCCAAAAAGAAAGAGGGAAAAATTTTTTTAAAGGAACAGTGGAGTATACATAAAAGAAAGTAACAGTGTTGTTTTCTTTAACTATAAACATCAGCAGCACAGACAAAGCAGAAGGTCTTGGTGCCAAACATCCTGGGCTTTTCTATGATGAGGTTATTGAAATTACATCCATCCAGCCACTAAAATAACACTTTCTTTTTTCCTGCTTGAATGGTATACTTTTTTGGAAACATGTGAGTCACAATCATCATATCTTAAGCCCAATAAGCATCGATAATGATCTGATATGTGAAGAAGACTTAAAGTTACGTACAGTTCTTTCAAGCGAGTCTGAGAAAAAGCATTTTCTTGGATAGACATTATAGCATTGTTGTTCAAATCTCTGAAATAAAAAGAAATGAAACATTACCAGTCACCATCTCTACAATTAATGTATATAAACACTTCAAATGGTCATGAAAACCTCTGCTAACAGCAAAGATTATTTATATACTTTGCAAAATGGATGCAAAATACTTACAGATGCTCAAGGGATTCAAGACCAATGAATGCTTTCTTTGTAATTGACTTAATCTGATTTCCTTGTAAGATTCTGAAACACAAACAGACCTTTCTAATAAAGCTCCCCATTAAATAAAATTTAATTCATTAAATCAACCATTCACCTATAAACAGTGAAAATTAGCTTAACATGCATTTCTAAGAAACCTGAAAGCCTTTATTATTAGCCAATACAAAGTACAGAATGAAGACTCCTATTAAGATGTCGGAGCTCAATAAGGAACCTGTGAGCAACCATCCTCATCACTGATACACTAGTTGTTTCATAAAAGAAGTAGATTATCAGAAAACTCCCGGTTTCTCCCTTCTTAGCCAAAGATCATCAGGTCAAAGAAACTCGTACAATGTGAAGCCTTGGGGCAGTTCTCATGGGAGATCTAAAATCTTGAGAGAATTCTCTCTTGTTAGATATATTACCCACATTATCTCACATGATTATAAACAGATTACTGGTTCAACTCTCGTGTCTCAGTGCATTTCTTTTACTTGAACAGAAATTCTAGTTTCATAAGTAACTTCTCTTTTAATGTTCTTTCAATAGAAAGTACTCTACCACATAAAAAAATAACCCACTACCCAAAACCAAAAAAACTTGATAAAAACAAAGCTTCTTTCTTTGCTGAATGAGGCATAAGGTTCATACTTTCTAGCCATAGCAACAGACATGTTTAAACATTTACAACTGATTCGTAAAAACAGACCTTTGTATACATACATAAATATTATAAATACATACAATTTAGTGAGACTTTTAAGTCCAGCAAAGGCTTCACTAGAATCTTCTATGGCCCATGAAATTTCATTGTTTCTTAAGTTTCTAGAAAAATGTCAGAGGAAGACATGTTATGTTACTCAGCATATCCACTGGGCATTATATTAGCATGGCAGTGCCAATTCAGATTCTTATTTGAACAGGTATTTATGATGATAATTCAACTCTTCTTTTTAAAGACTATCTGTGATAAGCATATAAGAAATGATTCTCATAAGCTAAAAATTAAGCTGGCCTTGATAAATAAATTAAGCAACCTGTGAAGAGTATTAATCTTCCTAGCTAATAGCCTCTAATTGTGTTAGCATATTAGAAATTACAGTCAGGGTCCTGCAGAAAGCGGGAGGATTTCAAGATGCAGGGGGTGTGGCTTACAAATCTCATTTCAGGCTAATGGGATTTCTGGGTGACCCAAGCCTCCCCCTGGGCCCTTAAACCTAAATGGCTGACAGAGTAATGTCAATACAGAACTTCACAGTTCATCAGCAATTAAACACACCCCCTGGGAAGCAAGAATGATATAACCATGTGCTAGAGTGATCACTCTGTTTTCTTTAAAAGGGTAAGTATGGATCTTTTAAAATCCACTGTTCCATTTTCAGAAGAAACACAATTGCAGCACATTATGTTCTGATGAAAGAAACACCAGTTAAAGATATTTATTCACTTTTGCTTCCTTAAGTAGTCTCATAATAAAGCACAAAGTTTTCTTTATAAGAAAAAAGTAAGGAGACAGATCATTCTTCCCATTCAGCTACATCTTTAGTTGATGTGAAAGCTAACAAAGCTCATCGACGGCTCAACTTTTCAGGACTACACTCAACCCCCTGCAGTACAGCATAATAGAACTCACTAACCAAAGTGAGTAAGATGTGTATCTACTCAGGCAAAGGCACTGGACTAAAGCCACAATTTCTCAGATCTGATCCTAATTCTGCCTTTACCTGTCTCTGTGGCATTAGACAATCATTTACCCCTACAATTACTTTCCTAAACTTTAATACAGGCATACCTCGTTTTACTGCACTTCACAGGTACTTTTTTTTTTTTTTTTTTACAAATTGAAGGTTTGTGATAACCCTGCAACAAGCAAGTCTATCCGCACCATTTTTCCAACAGCATTTGCTTATATTGTGTCTCTGTATTACATTTTGGTAATTCTCTCAATAGTTCAACCTTTTCTTTATTATAATATTTGTTATGGTGATATGTGATCAGTGATCTTTGGTGTTACTAGTGGAATTGTTCTGGGGCACCATAAACCACATCCATGTAAGACAACGAACTTGATAAATGTTGCGTGCGCTCTGACTACTCACAGACCGGTTCTACCCATCTCTCTCCTTCTCCTCAGGCTTTCCTATTCTCTGATATACAACAATATTGAAATCAGGCCAATTAATAACCCTACAGTGGCCATTAAGTGGTCAGGTGAAAGAAGAGTCCACCTGTCCCACTTTATCTCAAAAGTTAGAAATGATTAAGCTTAGTGAGAAAGGCATGTTGAAAGTTGAGAGACCACAGAAGACCATAGCGAACTTGCCTGGGGCTGAAACCCATTGGCAAGACACTGATACAGAGAGAGTTTCAGTGGTCTGGACAGATCAAACCAACCACAACATTCCCTTAAGCCAAAACTTAATCCAGAGCAAGGCCCTAACTCTCTTCAATTCTATGAAGGCTGAGAGAAGTGAGGAAGCTGCAGAAGAAAAGTTTGAAGCCAGCAGTGGTTGGTTCATGAGGTTTTAGAAGCCATCCCCATAACATCAAAGTGCAAGGTAAAGCAGCAAGTGCTGATTAGAAGCTGCAGCAAGTTATCCAGAAGATCTAGTTGAGATCATTAATGAAGGTGGTTGTGCTACACAACAGATTTTCAGTGTAGACAAAATAGCCTTGTATTGGAAGAAGATGCCATCTAGGGCTTTCATAGTTAAGGGAGAAGTCAACATCTGGCTTCAAAGGACAGGCAGACTCTTTTGTTAGAGGCTAATATAATGACTTTTAAGTTGAAGCCAATGCTTATTTGCCATTCCAAAAATCCTAGGGCCCATAAGAGTTATGCTAAATCTACACTGCCTGTACCTTATAAATGGAAAAACAAAGCCTAGATAACAGAGTATCTATTTAACATGGCTTACTGAATATTTTAAGCCCACTGTTTAGACCTACTACTTAGAGAAAAGGATTCCTTTCAAAATTTTACTGCTCACTGACAATGCACCCAAGAGCTCTGATGGACATAAACAAAGAGAGTATTTTGTTTTCATGCCTGTTAACACAAAATCCACTCTGCAGGCCATGGACCAAAGAGGTCATTTAGACTCTGATGTCTTATTATTGAAGAAATTGATTTTGTAAAGCTATAGCTAAAGGCAATGATTCCTCTGATGGATCTGGGCAAAGTAAAGTGAAAACCTTCTGAAAAGGATTCACTATTCTAGATGCAATTCAGAACATTCATGATTTATGGGAGAAGGTCAAAATATCAACATGAACAGGAATTTGGAAGAAGTTGATTCCAACCCTCAAGGCTTCAGTGGAGGAAGAAACTGAAAATGCAAATGTGGTGGAAATAGCAAGAGAACTACAACTGGAAGTGGAGCCTGAAGATATGGCTGAAGTTGTGCAATCTCATGATTAACCTTGAAAGGATGAGGAGTTGCTTCTTATGGATGAGAAAATAAAGTTGGGTTTCTTGAGATGGAATCTACTCCTAGTGAAGATGCTGTGAAGATATGACAACAAAGGATTTAGAATACTACCTAAACATAGTTGATAAAGCAGTGGCAAGGTTTGAGAGGATGGACTCCAATTTTGAAAGGTTCTACTGTGGGTAAAATGCTATCAAACAGCATCACATGCTACAGAGAAATTGTTTGTGACAGGAGAAGTCAACTGCTGCAGCGAACTTCACTGTTGTCTTATTTTAAGACATCGCCACAGCCCCCCAGCCTTCAGCACCCGGCCCCTGATCAGTCAGCAGCCGTCAGCATGGAGGCAAGAGCCCTCCACCAGCCAAAACATTGTGACTCACTGAAAGCTCAGATAATACTTAGAATTTTTAGCAATCAAGTGTTTCTTAATTCACACATGTACAGTGTTGTTTCTTGAGACATAATGTTATTACACACTGAACAGATTATAGTATAATGTAGACAGAACTCTTATATGCCCTAGGAAACCAAAAAATTCATTTAGCTTGCTTTACTGCAATATTCACTTCATTGTCGTGGTCTCAAACCAAACCCATATTATAAGGTATGCCTGTATTCAAATTAATAATCAGTGGTATCCTCAAAAAACCTGTTCACCATCCCCTGACTGGCCAAAAGGCTGCAGCTGCAAATGCTCTAAGTTCCTGAGTTTTCACTGATCTAGTTTCACTAGAAATAACGTAGAAAAGGTATGGGGGGAATCACTTTTAATTGAAGGAAGACTACCTGATTAAGTTAAAAAACACACACACACACACACACACACTCATGCATTTACACACCTTCACAAAATTATCACACTTTCTTTCTCATTTACGGCTAGGTCCAAAAGTTGGGAGCCTGCCTATTTTCTGAGACGATTTATCAACTCTGAACCTGATGAGCAAAAAAATCCCCTATTCAGAAACCTTAAGAACCTACAAATTCTAATTACTCTTTTTCTCTTATTCTGCTCTATGCTTGAGATTACTACATTTCATTAAAATACCTCTTCACTGAATTATATTCCATCATCAGGGTAAAACATTCAACTTCCAGAGCCACAGAATTTTAGAGTTGAAATTGGCTTTAGCAACCATGTAATCCTATGTCCATCCTTCATTGGACAAAAAGTCCACCAAAATGACACCCAGGAAAGGCTAAATTTGTTTGTCTGGCAGTAATAAGTACATGACATTTAGTATCAAACAGACTTGAGTTTGAATCTTGGCCCAAACATTTACAAGGTATGTGACCTCAAACAAATCATTTTAATCTCTCTGAATCTCAGCCTCCTGATGTGAAAAAGAGCAGTAATATCCTGATTCTGAAAGCACCTGACACAGCTCAGTAATAAGTGTTAGTTTTTTCTGTATGAAGTCATGCCGCAAATTAGTATCACTGAACAGGTTTCTGGCCAGAGCCGCTCTGTCTTGCCAATGGGTTTCAGTCCCGGGAAGTTCACTGTGGATTCAATGAGACCAAAGAAATGACAGTGGAACGTTCTTGGGGTGAAAGGGTTTATCCCAACTTTATTTCCACAGTGGTAGGTCAATCACTAGGATCCCGTACACTCAGAGCGAGTGTGCATGCAGCAAGCCGCTCTCTACCTCTGGGCCTCTCTACCCCTGCAGCTGTCTCAGTCTCTGTCCTTGGCACTGCCGCCACTCCAGTCTCGTCTTCTGCTCTCCTGCAGCCCTGCAGCCATACCACTCTGTTGCCCAGAGCACTGGGCAGGGCTTTTTATAGAGTCAATAACAACGTATTGTCCACACATGTGTAGTAAGCTAGCCAACCAGGGCCAGAGGAGAATCCTAGCCATAGGAATCTTCACTTTATCCACATGCTCCCATTACACATCCTGCACCCTTTTGAATAAGACATAGTAATTCTGGTTCAAGTAAGACTGGTAGTTCAAGGTCAGAGGAACAGGAAAATGTGCTTTCTGGACACTAGTAACTGTGCTTTATTCCACAGTAACTGACACAATAAGAGATGCTTTGTTGTTTAGCTAATTAACTCAAAGTACAAACTGAACTTTAGAGGTAATTATGATTTTTGTATGGACACAGAGACAAGACTGTCTTACCCTGAAGCATAGGACAGAACTGCAAGATATTAACATACATAAATTTGTAGATTGATTATTTTGTTTAACTGCTTTAAAAAAAATTAGCAAAAAAAGGACAGATGTACTTACAGTGTCTGAAGATTAGAAAGAAACCTGAACACACCATCAGCAACATGAGTGACTCTGTTGTCCCCTAAATTCAATCTCTCCAGTAAGCTCAGACCCACAAAGGCAGATTCATCCAAGCGGGTCAACTGGTTATAGGACAAATCACTGAAAACAGGATGCATGGAAGGTAAAGAATTCATTGTATTTTAGTTCAACTCTCGCATTCTTATTCTATTTACGTGATAAATTTAGAGCTTTCAACAAACTTCTAATAAAATAGGATGTTGTATCTCACTACTGGCTGAGGGAAAGATTTACCCCAACTTGCTCTAGTACCACAGCCCCCACTGAAATGCCATCCCACACTTACAGCTCAGAGAGTCTTTGGCAGAACTCCCACGCATCAGGGCTGATTCTTTCAACAGCATTCTGGCTCATATACAGCTGCTGTAACATTCGTAAACCATACAACCACCCCTTGTTGACTTCTGTAAGGTTATTATGCTCTAGTTCTCTGCAGAATTAAAGAAAGAAAGGAGAAAATATGTTTGCTATGAGAAGATTCTAAAAATCTTCAGTAAGCCTTCTCAGAGAAGCACATACCTTTGCTTAACCCAAGTGAACCAACAATTCTACTCAATAAATATTTATCTTAGTTAAGATTTAGTGCTAGAAGGTAGTAAGACTAAAATACCAAATCTTTAAAATCAACACCCTGAGAGGTATAGTATACTTTTCTAGATAAATTCTGATAATTTTCATCAGCCAAAACATTAAGAGAATATAAAAGTTTAAGATGAAATGTTTTTAAGGATGATGACAAAAATACCAGTTAGATAAACAGTTTACAGAGTTTTGTGTACACTTATTTCACATCGGAGAAGGGAGCGAGAACTAACGTCCTTGGTATATTAAAGTAACAATCTTAGCCATTTGGCTCTGAAAAGTCCCAGTCAAGACTGCTTCTAATAATCTCCAATTCTAGTTCATAGTACTTACAATTCTTCCATGTTATCCAAGCCAAAAAAAGCTCCATCCTTAAGTTTGCTGATTCCATTCCGCTGCATCTTCAAAGATCTTAAGGAGTCAAGCCCTTGGAAGGTTAGACCTTCTATAACTTTAATCCTGTTTCTTTTAAGTTCCCTTTAACAAAAAGTTTTACAGTCAGAAAACTGGTTTGCTGATTTGCTCTAATAATAATTAAAAGGAAAAAGATACTAAGAAAAACGATCTTCTAATCCATCTACTTAATTACTCACAAGAATTGGAGGTGAGGTAGCTTGAAGATCTTGGGTGGAATCATGCCAATTCTGTTCCGGTTTAACTTTACCACTAGTAAGGAACTTGATAAATTATCAAAGCAACCAGCCTCCAAGGTGGCTATTCTATTATTACTTAAATTCCTAAAGTGAACAAGACAATAACAAAAATTCAGTGAAACAAAAATCCTACCACTGGAAAGCTGCCAAAGTCTATGACTGGGCTCCATTCTACTCTTAGCAACTGTATACAACTACAAATCATTTCAGTACTTTGCTTCTTCGACGACAAATTACAAATAATACTTACTTCATTTGGGTTGAAACAGTATGTGTGACTATGCTTTGTGAAGTGTAAAACACTAGCACATATGCTAATTATATAAAGGGTATGCCATTTAAATGTTCCTATTTACCTTTTGCAAAACTGCTAGTAAAATACAATCCAGAATTAAATCTCAAAAATTACTCTGGATATTTAACAATGTTTTCTGACAACAGTGCACTCTTTAAGAGGAGGAAAAAAAAAACAAGCAAAAAAATCCTAAAAACCTAAAACCTGACCTACTAAGTTTGTTTCACATAAGCATTATCAAAATCACAATAACAGACATTTCTGGAAAGATAAGTATCAATGAATAAAAAACACATACTTTAAATCTAGTTTAAACTCTACTTTACTTACAGGTATTTAAGCTGCATTCGAGGAAATGAAGATATCTTGATTTCTGATATTATATTTGAGCTGAGGTCTAAACTTTCGAGAGCAGGGTAAAACTGAAATGCCTCTGCATTTATTTCTGGGATTACATTATGGACTCTACAAAACAAAGATTATATTGAAGCTGTTTGTCCATGATCCACTCCAGGGCACAAGGATGGTATATAATTAGGATCAACAATAAGGGTACCCACAGCAAAAACAAAAAAACTGTGTACTATTCATAATTTAAGTAATATACCTGAAATCTTATTTACTTACAATGAGAGTAGAGTAATATTAGAGGTTGGATCTCCAAAATAGGGGATTTCTGTTAGGTCATTATAATTCATTTTCCTGGGTGGGGGGAAAAATAGATTTAAAAGTTTAGTGAGGGAAATGTCACCCCTTGAATTCTTGTTTCTGGCTAATACACATTCTTTAGGATAGGTGACAAATTTGAAAAAAGCCTGTGACTCAGAATGAGTTAGATAAAATGTATTATACTGAGAAATTAAGAGATTTTAATAAGAAAAGTTTTTTCATGGCATAGATCTATGATTGATACCAGTATTAGAATGGCTGGGAAATATTTTGCACATTAAATATTTTAATCCCAGCAAGGTTGTTTAATAGTTAATTTTATCAGCTAATTTGAGTCCTTAAACAAAGAAGGAATAATGAATGAACCTATTCATATCTTCATATATGTATTTATAAATTATAAACTCTAAAAGTACACATGCATACATACACATACATATATATACACATACATATTTTTTAAGTTATTCAAAGTTAGGGCAAGTTGCTTGAGATCACAGATGAAATTAATTTGGCCATCCAGAGATGGAAACTATGATTCATTTTACAAATGACATGATATCCAATCCTAGCCGTTCTTTAAACAGATTGTCCCCAATGTTTTAAAAGCAATTTAATATAATCACATTTCATTTAACCTGGGTTTTCAAACAATCTAGAATGCAGAAAAGAAACGAGAAGCAAAAGGCCTCCAAGAAACCAACCGAAGTTAGAAAGTCTATGTAATAAAGTTCATGTACTTCCCTTCCCATTGATCAGACCTTTCCTCAATGCCTAATCTTTCAGTTAATAAGCTTGTCAATCATTTTTTTAGTCCTCAACAGATTAGAAGCAATTGGTTTGGGGTAGGGAAGTAGAGAACGCAGAGATAATGAGAGCACAGACAAGTCATCCCTGTCAGCAAGAAATCAAAAAGAAAAATAACTCTAAGTATTCTGGGGGTGTTTACCTACAGGCAACGTCAACAGTCAACAGTTGTATCTCTGGAAACATCACAATGCAATAACTGATATTAATATTTTAGAAAATTCCCTCAAAAAATAAATAATATACCTAAGTATTAAAGAAATACTTCAATGATGTAGAAAACTGAATTATATTAACCACATTAGAGATGACACCAAAAATACTGTATTTCAAATAAATCTACTTTAGACATGATGCTTCCATCTTAGACAAGTCAAGACATGAAAAATATTTACACAACAGAGTTTCACTGGCAGAAACTTTGGCCAAAACAAAACATGTTTACTCTGAAGAGGGGAAAAAAAACCTTACTTTTGGCCATAAGTTAGTAGAATAATATTTCTATAGTTTGCAACTTGAAATCACAAACACCCAATGGCACAATCTCCAGAGAGTTTGGGATAGTAACAAAGCCAAAGGCAACAATTTAGGTTTTTTATTAAAAAAATTTTTTTCATCCAATTTTTTTACCGCATTTCTGGATTAAAGATCCTCAAATTCATAACTCACCAAATCACCTCAAGGAATTTAAATTTAAATAAATAAAAATAACTTACACTTCCCGTAATGTTTGAGACTCCAAGCTGATGTTCCAGTTAGACAACCGATTATGACTCAAGTCTCTAATGGAGAACAAAAGATCATTTTTAGTGTTGGAAAGCAGACTTAAAGGAGAGAAAAACAAAACTAAGAATCATATGCCTGATCAAATGTGATTTACTCAAAATGAAGAAATGTTTATAAAGGACAAATAACTATTTATCTAGATTTCAAAACAGCTGTTTTACTTTTTAATTTTTATGGTTATTTTTATTATTAACTGGGGAATACATTCATGTGGTTCAATAAACAAAAAGAGCAAAAGGATATAAAGCCTGTAAAGCCTCCCACCCTTGTGTCCAGCCATCTACTCCAGCCTTTTAAAAAGAGTAAAAGGATAAAAGTCTCCCACCCTGTCTCCAGCCATTCAACAGCAACAAATGAAAATAAACCACTTCTTGTACAGCCTGCCAGATATTTTGTATACATATCAGCAAATTTTTATACAAATGGTAGAATAGTTTACGCAGTATTTTGCCCCTTGCTTTTCCCACTTAACATCTTATAGATCTTTTCACAGCAGTATTATAGTTTCTTCACCCCTTTTAGTGATTACACTTTATTACAATATACTATACTTTTGAAATATGTACTTTTTAAATATAAATTATATTTTAAAAATATGTTTTACTTAATATATAATATGTAACACTGTAATATACTTTATTATACTTCAGTCATAGATAAACTTGAAGACAGATTTCACAGGTCAGGATATTGTGCTTCTTTATTAGAATTGGGGTTGACCAAAAAAGGATAGGGTCTTCCTAAAAACACAAGCAATCTAGCTTTTGGGAAGGGAAATTCATCTCACTCCAAATCATACTGCTGCTGATGGTGGTGGTGGCAGCAAGCATTTAAGTGCCAGGTACTCTTCCATGCACTTTATACATATTAACTGCCTAAATCCACACAACAACCTTATGAGGCAAATACTTTTACAATCCTTACTTTACAGATAGAGAAACAGGCAGAGAAATTAATAAATCTGTCATCCAAGATCACACAGCTAGTAAATGAGGAAGGCATAAACTTAAAATTCCAACTTACTTGCAGCAAGTGGTTTATTAGATATAGCAGAGATTTCACTGAAATTAGTCATAAATCAAAATATTTAAATAGGCTTAAAAAATTCACCTTGATGCTTCCTGGCATCTTTACAAGGCTGAGGTGGAATCCAGCCCACACAAACTGTCTGCCCAAGAGATGTTCTATACATTGCAATATGGCTAGCAAGAGGGACACGCTAGAGAAACATTACAGATCACTTTATTTCACTGTGCCACCACAGGCAGCTGACAGATGCAGGCCGGTCTGAACTACATCTCTGTCAAAGCAGAACGATTCGTTCTCGGCTACAGTCATGTCTGTCCATCTGTGATACCTAACCACTTTCATCTGAAAGCTTAATTTACGACAAAACATAACTAAGGCTAGATCAAACCATCACTTTTCCCCAACAACTCTAAAACCTTTGTTCTGACATATCTGGCACCAGGTGTCAGCTCAAGGACATTCATGAACGGAGAGGGTGTTGGGAAATATAAGAAATGAAACAGAAATTGTTCCACACAAAAATCTTATGTTCAGATAGTTTCATCCAGTTCACTTGGTACTAAACAACAGACAGAATTTCAGTGAAAAGATGTTTATTTATTGTGGTATTTCAACTGAAGGAGAAATTCAATTATTCTAGTTTAAGTTAGACTTTCCATATTCTGCTCCAAGGTGGCTGGTCTGGCACACAGAGAGCTAGTATCATCTGTGTAGCAGGCTAGCCTAGTATAATTTAAGTCTACATTTCATGCTTAATGAAATTCAATTTTTTTTCCTTTTACAGATTAAGAGTTTTCATTTTAATCATTAACATGAATAAAGGTGCTTCTAGCGTCTTCCAAACCTAAAGCTCCCTGGCAATGTACCTCTTGACTGTACTTATCCCTATAGTTCTCTCAGGGATTTCAATGATGACCAGATAGTCAGTTTTAAGGGAAACCATTATTAAAGAAATCTACTCAATTTATACTCAACTACATGGTATAAGTTATTACTTATTACTCTATTAAGTATCTGTAAAAACTGTCCAGTGTCTCTATTGGGGGGGGAAAGTAATTTTCTCTATGAAGACACTCTAAGGCTTTTCACTGGAACCCAAAGAATACCTGAAATACTTGGGAGCCTCTCTAACAGGTTAATGGCCTCTTAAGAATGTACGCCTCACTGGTCAGAACCCCTTATAATGAGGCTCTCTGGATCCTTCCAAAACAAATCCGCATCATATGGGATTAAAAAGCACTAACAGCAAACTGAAGTACACTCCCAAAGCAGTACTATCCTAGGAAGGAACTATGGCATTCCCCCTTCATCCGTGGCTCCAGTTTCCGTGGTTTGTTACTGTGGTCAGCTGCAGTTGGGAAGCAGATGATCTGACTGATGGTAAGGGGTCAACAGCAGCCTAATGCTAGATCAAAATGCCTATGTCACTCACCTCACCCTATCTCATCACATAGGCAGTTCATCATCTCACATCATCACAAGAAGGATGAGTACAGTTTATTTTGTGAGAGACAGAGCACATTCACTTAACCTTTGATTATATAATACTGTTGTAATTGTTTTTTTAATTAGTAATTTCTGTTGTTAATCTCTTATTGATCTAATTTATAAATTAAACTTCATCACAGCTTATGTATCTATAGGAAAAAAGTGTATGAAGGGTTTGGTATTATGCATGGTTTCAGGCATCCACTGGGGATCTTGGAATGTACCCTGTGCAGGTAAGGGGGACTACTGTAGTATAAAGCAGTCTAACTGCTTAAGTCACCAAAGAGACTTACAGTGCCTAACTGGAATTATATGGGTTCATTGGATAAACACTTACTGAACCATGTGCCAGGAACTGTGCTAAGTGCTAGGGTTATAAACACATGTGTCACATGATTAGATTCCAGAGTGAAATTTTTATTCAATTCCGAGTGAACCGAATAAAAGGAAGTAAATTAATGCAGTTCCAGTTAAGGGGAATAGTCAAGTTGATGTTGAATTTATGTTTAGTTTTGGAGTGACTACACAAATTTGAGTACTATACCTTTGAGATGTTGTTTTCAAAACGGACAAAGAGAAAAGTTCCTAAAGTTTACAGTGTTTGTAATCCTAGAACTTAGCTACCCCTTCTTGGAACTGTCAGCCTTCCTGTCTGTAACAGTACTACTTGCAGTTAAAAAGAGAAATAGGAAAGGCGTGTTTACAGAGGGCAAGAATGTGTCTACTTTATTTAAAAGTACTCCAAAAAGGCTAAAGAAGATGAAATTTGAAGGCTTCAAAGGATGTAAAACTGTTTCAATAAGAATTTGGATATTTTTCACCCAAAAGGCAAATAACCCTATTAAAAAATGGGCAGAGGATATAAACAGACACTTCTCCAAAGAAGAAACTAAGATGGTCAATAGGCACATGAAAAGATGCTCCACATCGTTAATTATCAAGGAACTGCAAATTAAAAAAAAATGAGATATCACCTCACACCAGTTAGGATGGCCAACATCCAAAAGACTAGGAACAACAAACGTTGGTGAGGATGAGAAGAAAGGGGAACCAACCCTCCTACACTGCTGGTGGGAATGTAAACTAGTTCAGCCATTGCAGAAAGCAATGTGGAGGTTCCTCAAAAAACTAAAAATAGGAATACCATTTGACCCGGGAATTTCACTCCTAGGAATTTAGCCAAAGAATACAACTTCACAGATTCAAAAAGACATATGCACCCCTATGTTTACTGCAGCACTATTTACAATAGCCAAGATATGGAAGCAACCTAAGTGTCTCTAAGTAGATGAAGGGATAAAGGTGGTACATATACACAATGGAATACTATTCAGGTATTAGAAACAAACAAATCCTACCATTTGCAATAACATAGATGGAGCTAGAGAGAATTATGCTCAGTGAAATAAGTCAGGCAGAGAAAAACAAATACCAAATGATTTCCCTAATTTGTGGAGTATAACAATGAAGCAAAACTGAAGGAACAAAATAGCAGGAGACTCACAGACTCCAAGAAGGGACTAGCAATTACCAAAGGGGAGGGGTGGGGGAGGGCGGGTGGGGAGGGTGGGAGAAGGGGACTGAGGGGTATTATGTTTAGTACACATGGTGTGGGGGGGGGATCATGGAGAAGACAGTGTAGCACAGAGAAGGCAAATAGTGAATCTGTGGCATCTTACTACACCGAAGGACAGTGACTGCAATGGGGTATGGGGGGGACTTGAAAATATGGGTAAAAGTGGTAAGCACATTGTTTTTTCATGTGAAACCTTCATAAGAGTGTATATCAATAATACCTTAATAAAAAAAATAAGGGTGAATGTAGTAACCACCTTGTTTTTCTTGTGAAACCTTTGTAAGAGTGTATATCAATGATACCTTAATTTTTAAAAAAGTATTTGGATAATTTTTAAAATCAAAATCTACTATTCTTCCCAGTGGCCAATCATTAATTCCATTTAGTTTACATAACAAGCTTATACTGGTTTGTCTTTTTTTTTTTTAATCAAGAGTCCTGGAATGGAGAATTGTCTTTCAAAGATCTTCCCCTTAAAATATACCTAAAATGTACTTAAAAACTTGACGTAATCTAATGCTTTACAAACATTACCTGAAGAGTCTAGCTTTGCAACAGTTAATCTTTCTAACACCACTAAGATCTGAATATTTACAGATACGATATTTGAAGAGTAAATGTCTCAGAAAAGGCATTGTATCTCAGTGTTGTAAACTCAACTCCCACTCATGCTGACCGGGATGTAGCTGTAAAAAGGGATGAATTATTAAAACTCTCGATATCATGTGGAGCCAGAGGTGCCATTAATGTAGTCATTTAGTACCATCAGGGTGTAAATAATTTATAGGATGTATCGGGCAATCACAACAGTTTGAGGAGGAGAATCAAATTCTGCAAGCTAATTGCAAAGAAATCCTGCAGCAACACAGATGCAGTGGTTTTATTCTACCTAGTCACATATGTACACTTTTGAGTCATCCTCAATCTTTTTTGTTTTTGAAAATGTGCAGCACAAATAGGTCAAACTTCAATAATTGCAGAACTGTTAAAGGGGCTCTTTTGCGAGTTAAAAATATTTGTACATATACCGGGTATGACAATGCTTCATGTGCTTACCGAGCATAAACCCTTTATTGTATGAATGGAAAACCATGCTTGCTACAGTGTATCTAGTATAATTTACTTTAAAAAATTATACTCATTACAATCAATTACAGCACTGTGATTAACAGGGTGCCAATCTCGAGTAGTTCGGGAGTACATTAAACACAGGGATTCCAAACAACTCAAAAAAAAATTGTCTGCTTTTAGGTTTGCTTTTCCTTTACCACCAACAGCTTTATACCAAAAGCTATCCATCTGTGTCGAACTGTCAGGTTTTCTGTCTGTAACACTGCTACTTGCAATTTTTCTAATTTGTTTCTTCTAATCAACTGTTATAGACTAGGAAACCCCAGTGCCTATCAGAACTGTCTGAAACAGGAGCAAATGAGATCTGAGAGTCTGAGAGGCACCATGACGAATAAATGCTTCCGAGAAACATTTTTGCTTTTTGGCTGAACTAGAGATGGCTAGAGATATTGGGTAAAGATCTACAGGATAAGCAAGATTTTACCACAGCGTGAAGCATTATGCTATTCCAATTTATAAACCTTCTACCTTTCATTTGCACTACTTACTTTTAACACACTGTGTAATACTTTTTACATAAACCCAACAAGTTGGAGATGGCAGGAACACGGGAACATTCATTTCATGAATAAGAGGCATGTTTTATTTTCTTCCGTTACCTTTCCTTGGGTTCTTAATGATTGAAAATACTGCCTTATTGGGGGAAACACAACAAGCAACACAACAGGAAATACAAATTCTACAGTTACATTTAAGAATATGTCTTCTCACCCTCAGTTCTGGGATCCTGGGCAAGTCCTTTAACCTCTAACTTCAGTCTCCTCTATTATTAAATGAGAATACTACTACCAACCTCACTGAACTGCTTGGAAGATTACAGGATATAAATAAAATGCTTAGCAAACAGGACAATGTGCAAATAGTACCATAAAATAAAAAGAAATCTAAATGTTACTAAAACGGGATCAGTTAAATAACTTACGCAAGTTCCACACAATTGATATTTCTACAGCCAGTAAAAATTATAACAGATATTTTACACAGTACATAATATCATTTCATGTGTGTAAATCGCTGCAGCCAGTAAAAAGAATAACACAGATGGTTTATTTATAGCATATAATATAGCTTCACGCGTATGTGCCTGTGTGTGTGTTTTAAAGAAAAGGAAGAAGTACTTGTAAAATTTCAAGAAGTATACCCAAGAAAAAATTAATTATGGGTTTTCTTTAGGTGGGACAAAGGAACTTTGTTACTTTTCCACTTCATATGATTCTGCACTGTTTTACTAGCTTACCATGGGAAAGTATTATTTAAAAATAAAACATAAATTCACATATAAAATCTACCTTTAAGCCAGAATGTGACTGGAAAAGATTTTAATTCTGCTACTTTTCGAAGAGATAAGAATTCTTCCTACAGACTATTTTCAGAATAATGGCCTAAACTGACCGAATCAGTTAATTATGACACTGGACAAGGAATAAAGCCCTAATAACAAGACTCCTGTAGTCCTAATTACTAACATACCTCAGAAAGAGAGTGGAAAATGCAAACATATTAGACTTAGTCTTTGCACTGATTCATTTAATAGCAAATTCCATTACACAATCCAGTGTCTGGCATTCAAATTCCAAGACCATGAAAGAGTTGAAATTTTAGTAAATAATACAAAGCCATGGCACATTAATCCCATGTTTTTAGTATGTCTTTTTTTCCATTTAAAATAAAATAGTAATCCCTGCAATAACAAAACAAAGGCTGTTGCTTATACATGAAAATATACAGAAAGCTATGACATTTTCCATCACCATTAATGAGCATTCTCTGGGTATTGACTGGGTTCACATCTCTGTATCAATTTATATTTTGTTATAATTACTTGGTTACTGTAAATATTTTTAGGAGTGAATAGATATAAACAAGTTATCGTATTTTTTACACTACTGGCAGAGAAGGAAGGTCTAACAAAGCCAAACATTTGCTCAGTTTCTCATTATTAATATCATCCATCATTTCTTAATAACCACATGGTTTAACAGGGCACCAAGTCCAATATCTCCTCAAATAAGCATACTAACGCTCAGGGTTGACTATGCTATTCCTGCTGGAACCTGACAAGATTTTGATTATATAAGCAAGATGGCATAGTGATTGGGAAATAAGATATGTAAAAACTAAAAGCGAAAGGTGAACCCAAAGAAGCATTTTCATTACAAATTTACTTCCACAACACTTCACTAATGTTACACTGTTTATGCTTTGACTTTAAAATGGCTAATCACCAATAGTTATTACAACAGTTATTTCAGCAGTTAAGTTTGTTACAAAGAATATAATTACCATATCTTCTCTGAGAAAAAGGCAAGCGAAACAGAAGTAAAGAATATATACACTTAAAAAAAAAACACGTACCTAAAGCAATCTACAGATTCAATGCAATCCCTATCAAACTACCAACAGCTTTCTTCAATGAACTGGAACAAATAATTCTAAAATTCATATAGAACCACAAAAGACCCCGAATAGCCAAAGCAATCCTGAGAAGGAGGAATAAAACAGGGGGAATTACACTCCCTGACTTCAAGCTCTACTACAAAACCACAGTAATCAAGACAATTTGGTATTGGCACAAAAACAGACCCACAGACCAGTGGAACAGAATAGAAAATCCAAACAGTAACCCAAACATATACAGTCAATTAATATTTGATAAAGGAGCCTTGGATATACAATGGGGAGATGACAGCCTCTTCAGCAGCTGGTGTTGGAAAAACTGGACAGCTACATGTAAGAATGAAACTGGACTACTGTCTAGCCCCATACACAAAGGTAAACTCAAGGTGGATCAAAGACCTGAATGTAAGTCATGAAACCATAAAACTCTTATAAAAAAAAATAGGCAAAAATCTCTTGGACATAAGCATGAGTGACTTCTTCATGAACATATCTCCCGGGCAAGGAAACAAAAGCAAAAATGAACAAGTGGGACTATATCAAGCTGAAAAGCTTCTGTACAGCAAAGGACACCATCAGTAGAACAAAAAGACATCCTACAGTATGGGAGACTATATTCATAAAAAACTTATCTGATAAAGGGTTGACATCCAAAATATATAAAGAACTCATGCACCTTAACAAACAGAAAGCAAATAATCCAATTAAGAAATGGGCAGAGGACATGAATAGACACTTCTCTAAAGAAGAAATTCAGATGGCCAACAGGCACATGAAAAGATGCTCCTCATCGCTAATCATCAGAGAAATGCAGATTAAAACCACAATGAGATATCACCTCACACCAGTGAGGATGGCCAACATCAAAACACAAACAACAACAAATGTTGGCGAGGATGTGGAGAAAAGGGAACCCTCCTACACTGCTGGTGGGACTGCAAATTAGTTCAACCATTGTGGAAAGCAGTATGGCGGTCCCTCAAAAAACTCAAAATAGAAATACCATTTGACCCAGGAATTCCACTCCTAGGAATTTACCCTAAGAATGCAGCAGCCCAATTTGAAAAGGACAGATGCACCCCTATGTTTATTGCAGCACTATTTACAATAGCCAAGAAATGGAAGCAACCTAAGTGTCCATCAGTAGATGAATGGATAAAGAAGATGTGGTACATATACACAATGGAATATTATTCAGCCATAAGAAGAAAACAAATCCTACCATTTGCAACAACATGGATGGAGCTAGAGGGTATTATGCTCAGTGAAATAAGCCAAGCCGAAAAGACAAGTATCAAATGATTTCACTCATATGTGGAGTATAAGAACAAAGAAAAAAACTGAAGGAACAAAACAGCAGCAGACTCACAGAACCCAAGAACGAACTAATAGTTACCAAAGGGAAAGGGACTGGGGAAAATGGGCGGGAAGGGAGGGATAAGAGGGAAAAAGGGGCATTACGATTAGCAGATGTAATGTTGGGGGGGCACGGGGAGGGCAGTACAACTCAGAGAAGACAAGTAGTGATTCTATAGCATCTCACTACGCTGATGGACAGTGACTGTAATGGGGTTGGTGGGGGGGACCTGATGAAGGGGTAGTTTAATAATCGTAATATTGCACATGTAATTGTAAATTAATGATAATAAAATAAATTATATTAAAAAAACACGTTTACAGCAAATTAAACCTTGTATTAACTATTCTATTCTTTTGGTTTTTTATTATTAAGGTATTACTGATACACTCTTATGAAGGTTTCACATGAAAAAACAATGTGGTTACTACATTTACCCATATTATCAAGTCCCCACCCATACCCCAATGCAGTCACTGTCCATCAGTGTAGTAAGATGACCCAGATTCACTGTTTGCTCTCTCTGTGCTATGCTGTTTTCCCAGTGATCCCTCACACCATGTGTACTAAACATAATACCCCTTACTACCCTTCTCCCACCCTTCCTACCCACCCTGCCACACCCCTCCCCTTTGGAAACCACTAATTCCTTTTTGGAGTCTCTGAGTCTGCTGCTATTTTGTTCCTTCAGTTTTGCTTCATTGTTATACTCCACAAATGAGGGAAATCATTTGGCACTTGTCTTTCTCCATCTGGCTTATTTCACTGAGCATAAGATCCTCCAGCTCCACCCATGTTGTTCCAAATGGTAGGATTTGTTTCTTTCTTATGGCTGAATAGTATTCCATTGTGTATATGTACCACCTGCTCTTTATCCATTCATCTACTGATGGACACTTAAGGTTGCTTCCATATCTTGGCTATTGTAAAAAGTGCTGCAAAAAACATACGGGTGCATATGTCTTTCTGAATCTTGAGAGGTTGTATTCCTTGGCTAAACTCCAAGGAGTGGGATTCCCAGATCAAATGGTATTTCTATTTTTAGTTTTTTGAGGAACCTCCATATTGCTTTCCACAATGGTTACACTAGCTTACATTCCCACCAGCAGTGTAGGAAGGTTCCCCTTTCTCCGCATCCTCACCAGCATTTGTTGTTCTTACTCTTTTGAATGGTGGCCGTCCTTACTGGTGTGTTACCTCATTGGGGTTTTAATTTACATTTCCCTAATGATTACGGATGAGGAGCATCTTTTCATGTGTCTGTTGGCCATCTGAATTTCTCCTCTGGAGAACTGTCTCTTCATATCCTCTGCCCATTTTTTAATTGGGTTATTTGCTTTTTGGGTGTTGAGGAATGTGAGTTCTTTATATATTTTGGATGTTAACTCCTTGTCGGATACGTCATTTACAAATATATTCTCCCATACTGCAGGATGCCTTTTAGTTCTGTTGATAGCGTCCTTTGCCACACAGAAACTTTTTAGTTTGATGTAGTCCCATGAGTTCATTTTTGCTTTTGTTTCCCTTGCTCAAGGAGATGCGTTCAGGAAGAAGTTGCACATGCTTATATTCAGGAGATTTTTGCCTATGTTGTCATCTAAGAGTTTTATGGTTTCATGATTTACATTCAGGTCCTTGATCCATTTTGAGTTTACTTTTGTGTATGGGGTTAAACAATAATCCAGCTTCATTCTCTTGCATGTACCTGTGCAGTTTTGCCAACACCAGCTGTTGAAGAGGATGTCATTTCCCCATTGTATGTCCATGGCTCCTTTATCATATATTAATTGACCATATATGGTTGGGTTTATATCAGGACTCTCTAGTCTGTTCCATTGGTCTATGGGTCTCTTCTTGTGCCAGTACCAAATTGTCTTGAGTACTGTGGCTTTGTAGTAGAGCTTGAAGTTGGGGAGCATAATCCCCCCAGCTTTATTCTTCCTTCTCAGGATTGCTTTGGATATTCGGGGTCTTTTGTGGTTCCATATGAATTTTAGAACGATTGTCTCTAGTTCGTTGAAGTATTTTGATAGGAATTGAATTGAATCTGTAGATTGCTATAGGGAGAATGGCCATTTTGACAATATTAATTCTTCCTATCAATGAGCACGGGATGTGTTTCCATTTGTTGGTATCTTCTTTCATTTTTCTCATGAGTGTCTTGTAGTTTTCAGAGTATAGGTCTTTCACTTCCTTGGTTAGGTTTATTCCTAGGTATTTTATTCTTTTTGATGCAACTGTAAATGGAATTGTTTTCCTGATTTCTCTTTCTGCTAGTTCGTTGTTAGTGTATAGGAATGCCACAGATTTCTGCATATATTAATTTTGTATCCCGGAACTTTGCTGAATTCAGATATTATATCTAGTAGTTTTGGAGTGGATTCTTCAGGGTTTTTTATGTACAGTATCATGTCATCTGCAAAGGACAGTTTGACTTCTTCCTTGCCAGTCTAGATGCCTTTTATTTCTTTGTGTTGTCTGATTGCTGTGGCTAGGCCCTCCAGTACTATGTTGAATAGAAGTGGAAGATTGGGCATCCTTGTCTTGTTCCCGATCTTAAAGGAAAAGCTTTCAGCTTCTTGCTGTTAAGTATAATGTTGGCTGTGGGTTTCTCATATATGGCATTTATAATGTTTAGTTACTTACCCTCTATACCCATTTTGTTGAGAGTTTTTATCAATAATGGGTGTTAAATTTTGTCAAATGCTTTTTCAGAATCTATGAAGACGATCATGTGCTTTTTCTCTTTTGTTGATGTGGTGGATGATGTTGATGGATTTTCGAATGTTGTACTATCCTTGCATCCCTGGGATGAATCCCACTTGATCATGATGGATGATCCTTTTCGTGTATTTTTGAATTCAGTTTGCTAATATTTTGTTGAGTATTTTTGCAGCTATGTTCATCAGGGATATTGGTCTGTAATTTTCTTTTTTTGTGGTGTCTTTGTCTGGTTTGGTATTAGAGTGATGCTGGCCTCATAGAACAAGTTTAGAAGTATTCCCTCTTCTATTCTTTGGAAAACTTTAAGGAGGATGGGTATTAGGTCTTCACTAAATGTTTGATAAAATTCAGCAGTGAAGCCATCTGGTCCACGGCTATTGTTCTTAGGTAGGTTTTTGATTACCAGTTCAATTTCGTTGCTGGTAATTGGTCTGTTGAGATTTTCTGTTTCTTTCTGGGTCAGCCTTCGGAGGTTGTATTTTTCTAGAAAGCCATCCATTTCTTCTAGGTTGTCCAGTTTGTTAGCATATAATTTTTCTTAGTATTCTCTAATAATTCTCTGTATTTCTATGGTATCTGTAGTGATATTTCCTTTCTCATTTCTGATTCTGTTTATGTGAGTAGACTCTTTTTTTTTCTTGATAAGTCTGGCTAGGGGTTTATCTCTTTTGTTTATTTTCCCAAAGAACCAGCTCTTTCTTTCATTGATTCTTTCTATTGTTTTATTCTTCTTGATTTTACTTATTTCTGCTCTAATCTTTATTATGTCCCTCCTTCTACTGACTTTGGGCCTCATTTACTCTTCTTTTTCTAGTTTCATTAATTGTGAGTTTAGACTGCTCATATGGGATTATTCTTCTTTCCTGAGGTAGACCTGTATTGCAATATACTTTCCTCTTAGCACGGCTTTCACTGCATCCCACAGGTTAAGCAGTATTGAATTATTGTTGTAATTTGTCTCCATATATTGCTTGATCTCTGTTTTTATTTGGTCATTGATCCACTGGATATTTGGAGGCATGTTGTGAAGCCTCCAGTGGTTGTGGGATTTTTCTTTTTTTTTTTTTGCATAATTTATTTCTAGCTTCATGCCTTTGTGGTCTGAGAAACTGGATGGTACAATTTCAATCTTATTGAATTTACTGAGGCTCTTTTTGTGGCCTAGTATATGATATATTCTTGAAAATGTTCCATGTGAACTTGAGGAGAATGTGTATTCTGCTGCTTTTGGGTGTAGAGTTCTGTAGATGTCTGTTCAGTCCATCTCTTCTAATGTGTTGTTCAGTGCCTCTGTGTCCTTACTTATTTTCTGTCTGGTTCATCTGTCCTTTGGAGTGAGTGGAGTGTTGACTCTCCCAGAATGAATGTATTGCATTCTATTTCCCCTTTTAATTCTGTTAGTATTTGTTTCACATATGTAGGTGCTCCTGTGTTGGGCACATAGATATTTATAATGGTTATATCTTCTTGTTGGATTGACCCTTTTATTATTATGTAATGTCCTTCTTTGTCCCTTGTGACTTTCTTGTTTTGAAGTCTATTTTGTCCAGTACAAGTACTGCAACTCCTGCTTTTTTCTCCCTATTAGTTGCATGAAATATCTTTTTCCACCCCTTCACTTTTAGTCTGTGTATGTCTTTCTTTGGGTTTAAAGTGAGTCTCTTGCAGGCAGCATATAGATGGGTCTTGTTTTTTTATCCATTCGGTGACTCTATGTCTTTTGATTGGTGCATTCAGACCATTTACATTTAGGGTGCTTATTGATAGGTATGTACTTATTTCCACTGCAGGCTTGAGATTCGTGGTTATGAAAGGTTAAGGTTAACTTCCTTACTATCTAAGAGTCTAATTTAACTCACTTAATATGTTATTACAAACACAATCTAAAGGTTCTGTTTTTTATTTCTTCGTCCTTTTTCTTCCTCCTCCATTCTTTATATATTAGGTATCATATTCTGTACTCTTTGTCTATCTGTTGATTGACTTTGGGGATAGTTAACTTACCTTTGCATTTGCTTAGTAATTAGCTGTTCTACTTTCTTTACTGTGGTTTTATTACCTCTGGTGACAGCTATTAAACCTTAGGAACACTTCCATCTATAGCAGTCCCTCGAAAATACACTGTAGAGATGGTTTGTGGGAGGTAAATTCTCTTAGCTTTTGCTTATCTGGAAATTGTTTAATCCCTCCTTCAAATTTAAATGATAATCTTGCCAGATAAAGCATTCTTGGTTCAAGGCCCTTCTGCTTCATTGTGTTAAAAACATCATGCCACTCCCTTCTGGCCTGTAAGGTTTCTGTTGAGAAGTCTGATGATAGCCTGATGGGCTTTCCTTGTATGTGATCTTATTTCTCTCTCTGGCTGCTTTTAATAATTTGTCCTTATCCTTGATCTTTGCCATTTTAATTACTATATGTCTTGGTGTTGTCTTCCTTGGGTCCCTTGTGTTGGGAGATCTGTGCATCTCCATGGCCTGATAGAGTATCTCCTTCCTGGATTGTGGAAGTTTTCAGCCATTAACTCCTCAAAGACACTTTCTACTTTTTTTCTCTCTCTTCTTCTGGTACCCCTATAATGCAAATATTGTTCCGTTTGGATTGGTCACACATTTCTCTCAATGTTCTTTCATTCTTAGAGATCGTTTTTTCTCTCTGTGCCTCAGCTTCTTTGATTCCTCTTCTTTAGTTTCTATTTCATTTATCGTCTCCTCCACCATATCCAATTTGCTTTTAATACCCTCCATTGTGCTCTTCAACGATTAGATCTCCGACGGGAATTCATTCCTGAGTTCTTGAATATCTTTCCGTACCTCCACGAGCATGTTAATGATTTTTATTTTGAACTCCCTTTCAGGAACAGTCATGAGGTCGATATCATTTAAATCTTTCTTAAGGGTTGTATTAATAATTTTACTCTGAACCAGGTTCCTTTGGCGTTTCATATTTGTATATGGTGCCCTCTAGTGCCCAGAAGCTCTACTCCCTGGAATTACTCAGTCTCTGAAGCAATGTCGGGAGTTGCAGGGGAGTGATATTGGTACCTGGGGAGAGGAAAGAGCTGTTTCCTGCTTCCCGGCTGCTATGACTGTCTTCACTGCCTGAACCAGTGGGCCAAGCACACAGGTATAAGCCTCTATGCTTTGCATTTGTGGTTGCTGTAGACAGATCTTCCCTCTGGCTGGCCTAACACCAGGGTAGGGTTTGCCGGTTTGGGAGCCAGGTGGGGCTGGCCGGGAGAAAGGCACAGTAGGCTGCATATCACAGCAGGGGTCCTTGGAGCTGTGTAGCCAGCCAGGGAGCTGGAGCACCTGAAGATCATCTAAGGAGGAAGATTTCCTTTTCCTCCTTAAATATGAGAGTCTATATGGCAAAGCTCCCAACCTGCTGGGCAGAGTGCATCCGGACAATTTTGTCTACCTGTCCTCTCGCCTGAGCAGTAAGCTCTGTGCAGTCCTTGCCCCTTTTGTAGCCCTCTTGCTAAGGGCTTCCTTGTTAGGAAGTCTCTCAGACTGCCCGCCTTTCTTTTGTCCCAGAGCAGCTGGATATGGATCCCTGCTTTCCGCAAGCGGCTGGAATCTCAGTCTCTCCAGGAATTCTGCCTGTCTTAGCTTTCCAACCCCATAATCACGAGAGTATCATGCAAGCACCATGAAATGTAGGTTTGTGCTCCCACAGCAGATCTCCAGAGTTAGGTATTCCGCAGTCCCAGGTCTCCACTCCCTCTGTGCTCTGTTTCTCTTCCTCATGCCAGTGAGTTGGGGTGGGGGAAGGGCTTGGGTTCCACCAGGCTGCAGCTTTGGTACGTTACCCTGTTCTGTGAGGTCTGCTCTTTTCTCCAGGTGTGTGCAGTCTGGCACAGTCCTCTTTCCTGTTGCTCTTTCAGGATTAGTTGTATTAATTATATTTTCGTATTATATGTGGTTTTAGGAGAAAGTCTGTATCTCACCTCTCATGCCACCGTCTTTAATCCCTTCCTCTATTCCTTTGGTTTTTATCCCAAACATGAAATAAATACTTTGGATGGGATGTAATTACTTAAAATGCTTTTATTTTTTATTTGCATTAGCTGAATATCTTAACATTTTTGATGGCTGGAATAATTCAGAATAGATGAGCTGAGTCATTTACTTTGGCACAGAAAAAAGTATATATGGCATAAGAATGTATTCAATATTAAAAAAAAAAACATTTTTGCTAAGCTCTTAACATTATGTGTTTTCCCTACTGCTTAAATGCCAGTTTCCAATAGGATTAAAGGACCTTTAAAAAAAACAAAGTATACCATATAAAATGCCATGGACCTAAAATGAGAAAAAGTGTTTTCTGTCCTCAGGAAGACAAGTGATCATCTTAATACACAAGTATATCTTTGATTATCTATGTGTTGATATATCAAGAAATGCAAAATATTCTTAATATAATGAAACAGATCAAAGTGTCCTCCAAAGCATAAAGGACTTTTAAATAAGGAAAGCACAGATCTCCTCGATTAACATTCAGTAAGCAATAACTGTTCATGGTTCAGTGGCTCACCACCACCACTGCTCATCAGGACCCCCAGGCAAGATTTTATAATACTGATGCTGGGGTCTCACCCCAAACCAATCAAATCGGAATCACTAAGGCCCAAGCACTGGTATTTTGTAAAAGCTCCCTAAGAGACAGTCTAATGTGCAGTGGGTGTTGAGAACCACTGCACTAGTTCCAGAAATTTAATACCTGAAAGCCTGATGGCCAGAGGATGGATACTCTATTAATATTCTTGGAATTCTTTTCTTTTTCTAACCCTACAACAAACATGTCTGCCAACAAAGATTTGAAAACACCTTCCATATGCCAGGCACTGCACTAAGTAGTAGAACACAAAACAGGTATTTTTAAAGTTCATATGATCCCTCTTAGAACTTACAGGATCACCTTAACCAAAAGCCTCACTGACACCAAAACACCACTAAATTCTAATTACTATCAAAATGAAATTCCTGTAAGATAAACTATTTGCAGCACAGGAAGGTAGGACAGAAGGGGTAGAGGAAAGAATGGTTGCTTTTACTTCCACTTAATATGTTTTGCTTGATTTTCTAATGAGAATATATTCCCTTTTATAATTTCTTTATGTATGTTTTCTAAACTAATATTTTAAAAATGAATTCACAGATAATGAAGCAAGACATATTATTAGGTACTTGGATAGATCCTCGGCTATGTATTTCATTGGGAAGGAGAGTCAGGATTTGGGTTTGGGGGTATGAGAGACCATGGCAAGGTTAATGACCTCTTTCCAGTAGTAGCTTGTTGTCTCCTAACCCCTTAACTACAATTTCTATCACCAGCAAAGGACAGAGGTTGAAGGCAAACAAGTTATTTTAGGGATACACTGAATACACCATCTCTCTTCTTTCCAAATGGTTCTGACCCCTAATATTCAGTGCCACTCAGGGCAAGGGAAGCAGTGGAGGCAAAGTTAATACTAGGAGAATCAAACAGATTGCATAGTATCTCATTGTAGGCCTTCTTGTTTAGGTATCTCAAGTTAACAAAAATGCCTTGAAGATTGCCAATAGATTTTGTGGGCTCATATTTCTGTTTACCACTTCCCCAGAAAGATGATGAAATGTGTTAAAATCCTTAATGCACATATATCCATAAAGAAAAGCATACTGTATATCCTTTGAAACGATTGTTGTAAGTAAAAACTGTACAACAATATGCAATATGCAAGCCAAGTAAAAGGAATAAAACTGGAGTTTCTGCTAGCACCAAAAAAGATAGGGTATGTGAAAGACATCCACAATGCCTTTGCAGTACCCCAACTTCAGAAATGAGTGGGTGGCGTACAAGTTGGAATTGTTGGGCAGCTGAGTCTGGGGAGGTATCTCCTTGTGCACTAGGTGAGACCTCAACCTGGATGGGGGAGGGTTCTTGGCTCTGATCAAGAAAGAATTCTCCACCAGGTCAGACGAGTTGAGGTAAGGAAGGAATTCATTCATTAAAGCAAGAGTAGCAGCAAATGTCAGCAGCTGTGCAGGCAGCAGAGAGCAAGGAAAAGCAGAGGAAGAAAAGGGAAGCTCAGTGAACTCCTTCTCGGCACAGAGTAAGTCCCTTGCCAGCTCCTAAAGCCAGGGTCGCTGGCGTCCAGTGTCTGCTTCAATCTGCACAGCATGGGAACTAAGTCCCTACCATCCCAGGATTTGGGGGAGCGGTGGAGCACTGGATGGAGGGAGATTATGTTCTGAGAACTTCCACTTCCCTACTGGTCTGCATAAAACAGGGTGAGAGGGAAAGATTGTATTAAGACTAGAAAGCTGAATGAAAAAGAGATAGACATACAACACAAAGGTGGAGGTCAGTGAGTTCTTGTCTTTATCATGGAGAAGAGTTCAGAGACAAGTACGACTGGCTTACGCAACAAGGAAGTTTATTCAATGT